>SEMN01000752.1:0-217046 GCA_005408345.1 Macquaria australasica
ACTCAAATAAAATTAATCAAAATGTCAACAATGCTGCCATTAAATACAGTAAAGATTGACACTGACATTGTAAAAAGAAAAGGAAATCAGATCAGTTATTTTAGTTTCTAACAAATCTTGTAAGTCATGCAATAAAAGCACAAATGGTGTTTCTTTGTCTCACACAGAAATAGGAGGAAGAGGTTTTCAAATGTGTTACTTTTATAAATAAACTCAGTGAATTCCAACCAAATGGAGCTCTTAGTTGATGCATTTCTGTTGGGTTCCCAGACTGTGAGAGTAGTTAGAGCTCACTCTGATGACTTCAGTCAGGTGATTACATTACTGCACGGAGGGAGAGTCCCCTGGGCTACGATCCCCTCTATTGCACATCCTGTCTTGGGTAATTACATAATCTCAGATATGGCATCTTGGCAAAACTCACACAAAATGGAAACATATGGCAAGCTGTAAACACGGGGCTGGAAGTGGATGGTTTTGTCCTCTATTTGATCCATCCATTCAAGTTCCATATTAGAGCAGCAGAGGGGATTGTGTTTTTGTTGACACACAACATGGAAGAAATGGTATAAAGAAATACAGATGTTTTGACAGTAGAAGGGAAAATCAATGTGTGATCAATATAGCCACTGGTTAAATATATTTAATATTCTACATACGGGAGCTGCTGTTTCTTTCCTCTAACAATTCTGGATTGAGAGCCACAAGCAGACTCCACAGACAGCAGCAGTGAGATAAAAGCAGGGTTTTCTTGTCAATAGGCCGGATACAGGTCGGTAACAGGTAGGCAGTCAGCAGCCAACAAAACAAAAACATAATAAACAATAATCTTCCAGGAAACAACGGCTAAAGGGCAGATATAGATACTGGGAGCTGATGAGGGGATTGGGAGCGGGAGGTCTGGTGGGTGTGGAGGTCAGATGATGTGGAAAGGATGGACAAGAGGAAATGGGCCTTTTCTAGAGCAGACATCTTGACTTGAAAAGCACATGTTAATATTAATACCGTTAATGATGGCTCTGTTCTATTTAAGTGTACTGGTAAACTATATCAGTGAGACTATTAGTAACTATTTGGAATAAACAATTAGGCCCTACTGAGACTCTTTGGTGGCTATCCACACCTGAGAAAGAGCCTACTTGACTGAGCTGCATTTTAAGGCAGTAATAATTGATTTTTTTTGGCCACTTGAGGGCAGCGAAACAACCTGTAAACAAAACACGGACATATTATTCTCTTATAAAGTTGTTATGGAGAACCTGTTAGCAAACAGTTGCTCACACATCCAGCAGATGCGGAGCAACATTAAATGGAAGTCCAATTTTGACTCTCTCTTTTAGCTTTGCTTTGCTCTCCACCAGCTCCTGAGGGAAATATCTGGCTCTTTAGCCGCTACATGTTCCACTATCAAGTTCAGGTTCAGTTTTATTGTCATTATACAATACAGGATTGCACAATGAAATGCAGTTGTAGCCCCCTCCATGCTGCACACACAGAAAATGTATAAACAGATATTCAGATATTTAGATTTGAATAGAATAGAAACAATACAATAGTCTGTAAAATAGAACTATATAAAAGTAGCACTAAAAGAAGAAATAAAAAGTAAAACTAAACTATATTTATAAGGAAGATATACAGTACATATAAAGTATATACACACACATACAAAAAATATATACAATATGTGTAACCAATACTTGGTTATGGTGGGAATCAATTGTGTTCACCAGCTATTCGCTAACTGTGTGTGTCCATCGTTTGGTGCTGAGCAGGTAGTGTACAGTCAGTTTTTAGAGCTTTTTCCCTGAAAACAGCTGCCTGCTGCGACTGGAAATGACGCTGATTAGAGCAGCAAGTCTAGTTAAATCAAGAAAACCAAAACAATGAGCTGAGAGATGTTAAAATGCTCTGCAGAGCTGAGGGGATCTGCAGAGTCGGGTGATAATTCTCTGTGGGTTTGTCACTACAAACAACCCCCTTCACATTACACACAGCGTTTGATCTATTGTTAATATAAAAATATTGATTATTGCAGCTTGAAAAGTATTTGTATCCTTGTATGCACCATTATGCAACTGATTTTTTTATTATTGCAGACTTGAACCGAAGCTGATCTCTGTGCTGACCGACTTAAATCTTTGGGATATTTGACACAGTTTGCACCTTCTACTGCATTTATTTCCAAAGTCTGAGTCATGGCCCAACAGTAGCTCATGAGAGACCTTGTGCCTGCTGCACCACAATCGTGCATTCATAACATTCAGTATGAAGTTGTGGAAATATTTTCCAATTGTACTTAAGTGTGGGAAACCTTGTAAATGCACATGTTTTGAATTTTCCATCACTTTTAACTTTGGGTCACCATAGTGGAGCTTTTAGAAAAAGAGAGAGAGAGAGAGAAAAAAAGAGTTGTTTGTTTGAAAACCGCTGTTGTTCTGCTGAACACACTGTTGAGTGAAAGATACAAGCAAAGATAGTTTGAGGCTTCCCGGCATGCAGGCTTTCTCTGTTTCCTCTTAAGTAACACACCTGAATAAATACAGCGTCTCTCAACATAAACTGACCAGTGCGCCAAAGCAGAGCGGGTTACTGCAGGGTAAAGCTGCCTGAAAGCAGATGTAACAACAAATATAATTTAGTGGATTTGGGAGGGATGTGCTTGTTGATCCTCTACTGTATAATGTTGTGTCTGTGTGTTTGTGTCTGTGTGTGTGTGTGTGTGTGTGTGTGTGTGTGTGTGTGTGTGTGTGTGTGTGTGTGTGTGTGTGTGTGTCTGTGTGTGTATGGAGGCCTGAAAGCTGCAGTTTGGACAGATGCCTTTCAGATGGTGGTAATGGGTTTCTTCTCAGTGCTGATCTGAGGGAGCAGGAAGGTCGAGGGTCTGCAGGCTGCAGAGACAGGCAGCTGACTCACAGTCTCACAGTGAATCTTAATGACCTCTCGCCCATCACAATGTCAAAAAAAAAGAGAGAATTACTTAGATTTGACCATTAATTTCAGAGACGCTTTTAGTCAGTTATTATCAGCGGAGCAAGGTTTATTTATGTAGCCCTTCATTAAAGCAAGGCCTTAGAGGAGTTTAGACATCTACCTCTTACTAATCAACCATCAAGAAAACCCCAGAGAACAGAAAGCTCTGCACAATCCTCTCATTCTGTTTTAATTTGATTTACTATGTTTTGATATTTTTGATCAGCATTTGAATACAGAACTGTTTCAAACAAACAGACAGACAGTCACGCTTGACTGATGGTGGTCATAAGTTTTGGAGAATGCTCTCTGTAAATCCTGTCTGTAAATACTAAGACTCTGTACAAGGACGAATCTTTAACAATTTCAGGTGAGTCAAACTCAGGGCCACCGAGTAATGGCCATTTAAATATATGATGTTGCTGTATAGTGCCACTAATTTTGGAGGATTGCATGATGTTTATGTGTCCATGTGCCCTTAAGTTTTGCTGCAATTGCATAATATATTCAAGAGATGTGTCAGTTTTGTCAAATGAGCTATATGGCAGCCATACACAGGAAAACAGCACACTTTTTCAATGCTCATCCGAGTATCTTCTGTGCCAAATCTGGTGACGATGGATAAAATTTCTAGGAGAAGTGGTAAAAACGTTCAATTTGAAATGAAGGACTCATTTTAGGTAGCAATAAATGTAGAATAATAAATCCATGGAAAAAAAGAAATGTGCTGTTATGCATTATGGTTCAGGAGTAAAGAGCTAAAACATGAAGTTCTTCATAAATGGCCACATGGTGGCACTTTTCAATCTCAACTGACACCGAAAATGAAAATGTTGGCGATAATCTTTATGTTTGGGGGCAAATTAGTTCTTAAGCAGTAGACATTTCCAGAGCTGTAGCAAGTGAGATTGATTACCAAAAATACATCTATCAAACGCATCAACTGTAAGCACCAGGTTTTTGATATTTATACCAAAGAGAAAAGGCTTTTGTTAAGCTCACTATTCTGCACCAGTGTTCAACAATCACAATGAAGCAGAGGAAGTCATTTCTCCACTGTCAGAAACCTCAACAGAATAAAATGCCAAACAGCCGCAAGACATATCATTTTCACCTACTATAGTATTATAATCACTGTCACAGTATTCTTCTCTCTCTCTCTTCCAACACATATGACACACACAGCTGAGTGATGGCACCTACATTAGCCCACACACTCACCATTGTTTAAAGCAATCAGGTCACGAACCTTCTGGAAAGTGGACGCACTAAAAATGAACCCACTGAAGGTTACAAATGTTTATTCAAAAGGGCAAATGAGAGTGGATTTCTTCATTATGCCTCTGCCAGCATTGTTAAATGGAATAATGCTGATGGAAAATAACTTCTGCTCTCAACTTTGACCCCAATTCTGAGAGACCACACGTGTGTTGGACTCTCTCCTGTGGATGCACAATACAGTGTGTTAATCCAGACATGCAGCTCCTACCAGACTCTGCTCTTCCACTGACAGTACAGAATATATGCAGAATTATCTTTGTGCACATAAAAAAATGATGTTTGTTAATAGTTGAAGAGGGTCACTTCTCAGGATTATGTTCCTCAGCCTCCTCACTCTGCTCATCATGCTGTTTTCTGCTCTAATGATACATTCCTCCTTAACGTGTCTGTTGACATAACATTACGTGTTCTCTTGCTGTCTAACTAATGATTTCATGTTCCCCGTCTCACCATCTCATGCCTTCGCTTGTCTTTGTATTTCCAAGAGAATTTTTTTTCAGGTTTTCTACACGATTTGTCATTTAAACTGAGGATGCTGATGAACAAGTGGAAACCTGTTAACTCTTCATTATCACACTCAGTACTGTTGCTGTTAACAATCAGTGTCCTTACAACAGTGACCTATCATGGCTTTGTGGTGTGTCATTTTCTCCAACACTGCCGGCAGCTGGACTAACAAACATTTGTGTAAACACCAAACCTGCTTAATGCTTATTATAGATTGATCTGCACTGCACAGTATAAAACAAACAGAAAACAGCAGGACACGTGTGTTGAGGTGGCCAAGCAGATGCAATATATCACATTTTTACACGATGGTGGATAGACTCGCAGATGTTTACTCTACTTTAGAGGCACTGATTGCATCCTACAAGAGAGAATAAACTGTATAATAAAATGCCAAAGGCACAGATGTACATGAGTTAGGCATATGTTACAAAATTGCTTAATGTTTCCTATAACATCAATTCCAAGATACGCCAGCACACATTTACTATTCATTACACCATTACTACAACTACAACTAATAATATCAATGATGGTGATGATAATTAAAGTTTTATAAGTAGATCATGTCTAGTTTGTGAAGAGTTAATCAAACTGACTCTGCTCAGGGTGCAGGTTTTTGCCTTGACCCTCTGTACAGGTGTCAGCTCCTTCATCCATCCAGCTCTGCAAAGTAATTCGAGGCTGCTGCTGCTTCTCAGAGTGGGAGGCTTTTACCCAGGTCAACTCATCTGTC
Source organism: Macquaria australasica (assembly GCA_005408345.1). Classification (NCBI taxonomy): domain Eukaryota; kingdom Metazoa; phylum Chordata; class Actinopteri; order Centrarchiformes; family Percichthyidae; genus Macquaria; species Macquaria australasica. The sequence continues at coordinate 5,498 of SEMN01000752.1, forward strand.
ACTGCTGTTACTCATGCTTCATTTCTGAATCTCACCCCTCTCTTTAACCCGGCTAGACATTTTACCACCATGCCTGCTGAACTGTTATCGTCACCAGCTGCTGTGCAAAATGCATTATATAAAAATACATTTTGAATTTAATACATTTTTATTGCTTGAAATGGATCAGCTGCATTCTCAAAAATGTCTTTATTTGGTGCAATGATCTTGAAATAACTTGATTTACAGTTTATGATTTAAGTAAGTGTCCGATTTTAAAAATAGTGCATAATATATTGGTGTATGATTAAAGCTGCAAACTGATTTTTACTTTTTGTATCATTTTAACAAGGCTTTCCAGTGCGTTGTCAGTTTAAATGCTTAAATCCCGTCTTGGATGGACCTCAGCACTTAATAAGAGGAGCCAGTAAAGACTCAAATCCAATGAATTGATTAAAGTGTAATAACAAGACTAAGAGTCTACAGCCATGCTAGCTGCTCTGTGAGGCTTTACTTAGGCACAGCGGTGCTTAGAGCTAAATGCTAACGTCAGCATACTAACATGCTTACAATGTCGATGCTAACAGGCTGATGTTACGCAGGTATAATGTTTACCATGTTCACCACCTCAGTTTAATATGTTAATAAACTAACATGTTCTAATTAGCACTAATCATACAGTGCAGCTGAGGCTGATGCGAATGTCGTTTGCAGGTATTTGGTCATAAACCAAAGTATTGGAAAACTTAAACTTTTGACCTGACTGTGGCGCTAGATGGAAAGTCAGGAGATCACCAAAATTATTATAATTCATTCTGAGGAAAATGTCGATATCTACAAAATTTCATGATAATCCATCCACTAGTGTGAACCTCAAGGTGGCGCTAGAGAAAAGGGGATCAACAAAGTCTGTGGGGTTCAACCTCTGGGGACCATGAAGGTGTGTACAAAATGTCATGGAGGTTCATCTAATAGATGCTGAGATATTTCAGCATGAACCAAAGTGGTGGACCGACCAACAGACCATTTCCAGCCCTGGAGCCACGCTGCCACCAGAGCTAAAAATGAACTGCTCAAACAAAATCAGTGGGAAGTATGTTTGTGAAAACAGATGTTTTGCATTCCTATAACAGATCACATTCAATACAGGCTATGGTGCAGTGAACACCTCCCTCTGTAATGTTGGAAACTGTTTCTTGCACCCAGCTAGCTGAGCGCTCTGATGATTTGTGGACGTCAGTGTGACTCTTTTGTCCCCTGCTGGTCATCCTAGGTTCCCTCAGTGCTGTTGGATTTACGGCCACAGTCTCAGTGGGCCCACTGATTACCTTCTTAACCTGCACTGTAAATCTGAGCTGTATGATTAACAACAGTCACCTGGAGGAGCTCGTAGACACTAAGAACTGCAGTGTGTGGGAGAGGGAGGGTGGTTAACATAACTGATATATGAAGCTGTGGCTGGAATTATGTCCACTCTGGAAAACTGCTCTGCTCAAAATGTGAATTACGCTGCTTCTGTTTTACGGGTAGACGGACCCGCAGGTTTAACTTTGGTGCCCTGCAGCTTTGTGCAACTGAGCTGGAGAATAAATTTTGTGATGAACCAGAGCATCTTTCTTTTTGTAGGGAGCAGATACTTCCCTCCCTTTTTCAATAGAGCTTGTTTCTGAACATTAACATTTTTTTTTTTTTGTTAACCCATTATTAAAATTTAATTTAATTTTAGAAAGTAAAAGGCCGGCCACTGGTCTAGAGTAATAGGAGAGCGGCGGTGGAAAGAAACTATTTACTCAAGGCCTGTACTTAAGTTAGATTTTAAGGTACTTGTACTTTACTTGAGTATTTACATTTTATGCTACTTTATACTTCTACTGCACTACATCTCAGAGTGAAATATTGTACTTTTTAACAGCTGTTGTTACTAGTTACTTTACAGATTAAGATTTTAAAAAAAACATACAGTATAATAAGGTAATAAAATGGCCCTGCAGAACAAGTACTTTAACTTTTGATACAGTTCAGAGTACATTTTACTTCTGTACCTTAACTTAAGTAGGGTTTTGAACGCTGGACTTTTACTTGTAATACAGTATTTTTTGTTGTTATTTGTTTAATCTTTTCCTCAGTTTTAAGTTGTTTTTTGTTGTGTTTTACCTCCGTTTCATTATTTTTGTTAATAAATTCCATCTTTTTTGCATAGACTTTGCCTACAGATAACTTCTTCAGCATCCCCTTTTTAAGTTTTCCAGTACCAATCAACATCTCCTGCCCTTTATATGGGGTTGCAACACTATGAGATAGAAATGCATAAATCCATTTCTGAACTTCTATTTTCGCTATATGACCCAACAGTGGTGAGAATGTGAAACCACAGCTTTTTATGCCAGTATGTAACGTCTGTCGGTCAAAGAGGTGAAAGGAAATATCTTGGTTTGGGCATCCAACAGTAGGACAGAACACAGGAAATAATAAAAGTATTAAACGTCTGTCATCGGAGCTCAAAGTAAACCAAAACTTTGCGTGTTTCTTCTGCAGTGTTTATATTTCACTCTAAAAAATGAAGGCCAGTGTTAACCGACATGACATAAACGGAAAAACAGTTAGAAGTGAAAGCTGAGCAGCAGTGGCAGTTAAACAGTCATAATGTAGCGGGAAAATCCTACAATTCTCAAATAGTGGGTTTGTGATAGAAACACAATCTTTTTAACAATATGTTATATGAACACTCTTTGGTAAGAAGATTTGTGGTTTGTGATAATAGCCGGGGTAAAAAAAAAAAGAAAATCTCTGCACTCCGCTGTGCTCTGGTTTGTTCCATAAGCAGATTTAGTTAAACTTGCATAGTCATGAAGATGGTATCAGCTCGGCCCAGAGGCTGTTTCTCTGTTGTTATATTGTAACAGTAACAGAAATAAAGAGAGCAGATTTGATTTAAAAGATACAATCCATGATTTATTACAGAAAAGAGTGATATCCAAATTATTTTATGTTACATTATTTTTTATACATTTCAGTATGTTTTTACATGTAAACAGGAACGAAGTAAACAATGTTATTGATACACTTCATGTCACGACTGATACCATCCTATTGTACAGTTAAATCTATGGTCTAATGTCACTGTGCTTCCACATCAAGTACATCACTTGTTCAAGCACAATCCTATTAGGAGGCATAGCATAGAACAAAAAGCTTAATCCCCCTCTAGACTGCTATATTTTCAGAGATGTGCAAGGTCATGCCATTATTACTTATTATGCAATACCCATATTGTGCTATTGCCAACAGTGGAAGGCATGAGACACCTTTCCACCACTGTGCAGCATTTGTATTAGTGAGAAGGGGAACCAATGCTCTCCTCTCTGAGAGGAGAAGATAACAGGAAAAAGATCCATCTGGAAATAATTAGTAGCTGGGCAAGCCAAACATCCAAGGTCATGTAGTTATTCATTCATAAAATCACCCCTATCCCATTAGGCCAAACCCTTCAGCTGTTAGATGGTAAACATAATTCTAACTTGAGTCTTCAAACAGAGCAAATCTGAGGATTCACTTGTTTAGTTTGATCAGACTCCCCTTGAAATTCAGGCCAGATTATATAAATCAGTCTGGAGTTCAAGCTGTTGTTTAGAAAATATTCTTACAGTATAAAATTCTGCCACATCAAGAAACATAATGTCTTGTCATGATCAACACTGAAAAAGGGAGGTGATATGTTTAAGACGCTGTTAACAACTTTACAGAAGTTAGCTCTGCTCAAAGCAGGTGTTAGGTCATGCATACTCTACAGTACAAATGTACCAGTACATTTACATCTGCATCTGTTCAAAATAAATGTAGCACTCAAGGATAACAACATGCATAGATTTTCAATGTTCACATAGCAGGGAAGATATTCTGAAAACCTGGACTAGTTTCTTTAGTATTGGAATAAGATTTAAAAACAAATCTCTCTCTCTTGTGAATGAAATGATTATGAAGATTGGATTGAACATTATGACCCGAAAGCATCACTACTTCTAAACCAAAGACCTGCATCATATGTCTCCATAATGAACTGTATGATGGTCAACCTGCTCTGATATACTAACTGTGATTATGCTAAAAAAAAGAAAAGAAAATCAGACATGCTTTTAACTGTGAGTGTGCATTATAGTAATGCAAATGCACTGCAGTGCAAACATATATATCTAAAAAAGCAGGATACCTCCGACTGCATCTTAGAAAATATGATAAAAAGTTGATCATCTGCAAACATTCAAAGGACACCTGAGAAATGTGGACGTTGCTTTGTTTATCTGAGGGTGAAAACAGGTGAACTCGTGCTGATAGCACAAAATAAAATGTATAAAAACATTACATACATCATAAAATGTCTATACAAAGAACAGCAAAAGAAATAAATAAACACATTTAAATAATATACACTTCTTTTAAAATTATAAATAGTTTTTCAGTGTTGTGTAATGCTTTCAGGGTTGTGATATTCTTTATCTTCAGGTGTTGGTGTAGCTTTCATGTTTACTGTGCATAATGTGGTTAACTCTAAATCTTATGTACCATCATAGGATCAACATGACCTGTACTGAAGCTCTTGGGCCAACATTAAAGTTCTCTTAAATACAAAACCCCCTCATCCATACTGTTTACTCCACAACTCTCCACCTCAACATGAATGAAACAGGAAATGATCATGATTCTGACTCAGCCTCACTTATGGATGTTTCGCACATGCTGCCTGTTTTCCTGAGTTCTGTAATCCATGACATCAGAACTGACCACAATAAAAAGAAATGCCATGACTCTGCATTTAACAAAACCTTATTTCTCAGTTTCGCATCAAAAAAAGGACAGAAAGCAGCCGAAACCGCATCTGACCGTGTGCTTAGTTAGCAAAGGACTAGAACTGAAATATGTTGGTGGACTTTGTGAGTGAGGAACAGTGGATGGATGTTCTTTGCAAACTGAACATCCAAGCCACAGGTATGTCTAAGTAATCCAAGTTTCAACCACGCTTCAGGGCTTCCAACAACAAATGAAAAACAGGCTGCGAGCGCGGAACGGAAGAGCAGATTTGCGGCTCCTGCGTGCGAGTGTATACATTGTTCATGATGGGAGTCACGTTACAACGTATAGGCCTACCGCTGACGTGTTTCAGAGCCATTAGCCGAGACCCGAGTAGGTACTGTGGTGTGACTCACATCCAAAACAAATCGTTACAGGAGAGTTCAGAGAGTTTACAGGAGATCAGACAACAGAATGAGGAGAGAGAATATTTCTTGCACTTGAAAAAGCACGTGCAGCACAAACAGGCACACGTGATGTTGGTGACACAGTTGTGGTGAGCACAACTGTAGGCACAATCAAATCGCACTAAGTTCACATTTCCTCAACTCAAGACAGTCAAGCTCAGCAGTAGCACAGACGGAGATTAATACACAGCTCACACTGAGTACAAACACACGTGAACCAGGCATCAAGACAGCGACTTGTCTATCAAAAGGTACAAAACAATATTACCATGCACTTAATATTATTTCATAGAGAATGTACTGAAGAGATGTTAACATCCTCCACGATGAGTGCTGCTGTTTTTATTTTTGTTGTTTTTTTCTTTGCAGTTCACGAAATGGCCGCAAATATTAATCAGCATGCTTCAAGGGCAATATACAGTCGCTTTTCAACAACAGTGTCCATTGTATTTGGTAGCCACATCACCAGAATCACTTTTGCAACAAGAAGTAAGAACTAAGTGCCACAGTAGCTCTGTCACATAAGTAGCAGAACGGCTCTGCTGATGCTCACGGGAGAAAAACAACGGCCATGCTGCGAGCTGCACCAAACTGCAGAGTCCAAGCGGAGTGCTAGCTGCCACACAGAGAGAGTGCAGGATGGGTGCCAAGAGTGAACAGTGGTGATCTGCAGCCCTTGATCTGCATAGTAAACATTACAATTGCACAGGGTTTTCCAGTGAAGCCATGACACAGCACAGATCCAAGGGCAACCTGCTGGATGAAGCCAGGTGAGGGGTCGGGGCGGGGCCAGAAATCAAGCGCAGCGCCAACATTGGACGTGGAACAGATGGAGAGGGTCAGAGCCTGAAGCCAGACAGTTTTAGGGGAGGATCTGGTTACTGAGGAGGGTGTCTTTGGTGTACAGAATCAGCCGAGTGAAGCTAGACTCTCAAAGCTAAAATACATAAACAAGCAGACAGGGGAGGTCATGCCTGTGAGTTCAGGGCTGTGCGGCGTGTAGTGGAGACGTGGTGGGTAAAGCTAAGGCCACTCGTGGTGATAACGCCGTCCGTTCTTCTTTCTCTCCTTCTGCAGGTGCTCCAGTTCTGCTTCGTACATCATCTCTTGCATCAGGTACTTTTCCCTCCTCATACGATCGCAGAGATCCTTCGGCATGTCCGGAATGAGGTACGCTATGAAGGACTTGATCCCATACACCAGGTGCTGAGGGAAGCATTAATCATTTATGAGTTACCTTCCACAGAACTCACACACGCTTTAGTTGCCAGTATTTGCTGCACAAATCAATAAACATGCAAAGGTTAGCACTGTATGCACCACAATAAAGAACTTTATATGCTCTATAATGTTTATAGGTGTATATTATGCCAGTTTTCCTGACTGTACAAATCATTGCACAAGGCAGCGTTGTCAGGGGAAAATCTTGTCAACTTGTCAAGGAAAGAAGAAGAAACATGGTGCCTTTTTTTTAGCTGGACCACCGTGTAATGTGGATTTTATTCTGTGGGTTTTGAGTGAAATTTCTGAACCTGTAGCAGCAAGATTCAATTAGAGATTGAAAATCAGGGATAAATGTGCTTGTGAGGTTTTCATTTAATAATGACAGCACATAAATTAATAAAAATGTAAAACAAATTGCAAAAATATTCTGTAGTTTCATAGACTTGAGAAGACATAAGGGGATTTAGTTTTATCTGCTTGCCTTGCTGGTAAACACACAAAAAAGAAAAAGGAGAGAGTGCTGACAGACCTCAAAGACGATGATGAAGGCCAGTCTGGCAGCCAAGACGTGCCAGAACTGCAGGGTGAATTCGTACGGCACTGAGCTCCAGGGCGGTGCTCTGTAGTCTCTGTACCTGCAGTATCTGGACTGGCTGCTGTTCTTCACCTCGCCCATGTCAAACACAGACAGGCTGCTGTTCATGTAGCCTCGCAAACACCTGAGGGCGAAAGCAGAAGCTATCAGAGCATAACATGAGCCCACTCTGCTGGATATATTTAAAGCGCACATTACAAACACGTTATTTTTAACACTTACTCATCCTCATGGTGGTGTCCCTTGTCCACACACGGACCATATTTGAAGGCGTAAACAAAGCGGGGGATGTAGTCTGAGGTGATGGCAATGACGAAGGCGTTGGTGATGACTGCCAACACGCCGATACCCTCGAGAATCCCATGCCAGATACCTGACAGCCAAACCAGAATGAAGATTTTTTTATGAAGTGTAAAGGAATATGGTTTATAAACCTGCGTACCTTCACCTACAACACATTTAGCTTTCTTGACACTTTTCTCCATTGTACTTCATATTCTTTTCTACAATTAATAATTTATCAGAATGAGTTTCAACAGCCTCCAGAGATAGTGCAAGGACATATTGTTCATATTAACACACATACATCCATGAAACCAAATAGTTTGTCAACTGTGTTACTCAAAATACAGCATGTTTTTGGCTGCATTACAATAAAGTCTATTAAGGCTACTGTTCTGTCAGCGGAGACAAATCATCTCTCTGCCTTTTCTGCATTAGATTTGTCTCTGTTTGATTGGTAAATGTCCGCTTAAACCTACAAAGAAGCTTTGCTCTTTGATTCTGTGCGACTGAGACATAATGTGTTCATTACAGCTGAAGAATTCTAAATGTTTCAGGGTGGATTCTTCCTTTAATTACAGGGCAACATGCATCAAAAAGCATTGGCCATATATTATATGGCAGTTGGAGGATGGTGTTTGTAGTCATATGGGGAGGTGGGCTGGAGGGAGGGGAGGTGCAGTATATGGGAGTACAGAAGCAGAAGATATGGGAACATATCTGTCTATGTCTCCACAGGATGGAAAATGTTTGGTTCCCACAATGTTTTACTGATGGAAAAAAAAGTGGCTTTCATCTGAAAATAAAACAGACACTGTGTGAGAGACACTGAGGCGGTGTGGGGGCAGTCAGAGATCACACTGACCTATGTCAGTGGCTCGGGCAGGCATGGGTCTCCTCCACTGAGTGACAAACTTGTAGGCATCAAGACGGATCTCAATGATGTTGTTGAGCAGAGCCAGGAGAGGAGCCAGCGGGAACGCTGCTACAAAGATGGTGGTGAAGCCAAACTGGAGAACTGCAGAGGAAAGAACCGTTTGGATGAACTTCAGAGGATGGCCGTCTCGACTCTGGCACAAACAACGTTAAAGATTGATGAATATGTAGTGTTTTACCCATTTCAAGGTATTCGTCCACCAGTCCATGGGCGTTCATCGGCTGCAGATTCCAGTCTTTGTCCCACTGTGGAAGCTGGGCTTTATTCTCTACATTCTGCCCTCCACCACCTACTTTCTTCATCTTCCTACGAGACCACCAGTTCTGCAGCAAACTGAAAATGTAGCAAGTAGCTAGCTGTCAACTCAAAGCAATTATTTCTGACAATGCACTGAGCACTGCAGGATGCCTTTTACTAAGTGTTTCTGCAGGAGAAAAGCCTTTTCATATGCTAATGAGATAAAGGACAAAAAAAACGACATACGATTTGAATAATGCCAATCACTTCAATTTACAGCATTAAGGATTGAATACAGCATTTCTAATGGCTCATAGAGAAGGAACCACATGATTACAATAACATATTACTTACGGATAACCGAGCTCCATGAAGTTGTTCCAGATTTGTTTGAAGAACATGATGACTCCCATTTGCAGGCATAGATCAATCAAACAGCCGCTCGGGTGACACTGAGAAAAATACATTTAAATAAAAAAAGAAAAAACTGTGACATCCATATTTCATGCCCGATAATTCAAAGCCATGAGCGAATCCTGGGACACACTTCATCCCATTCTGTTTTCTGATCATTAAAATTCTAAATCCCAGTAATAATGTGGGAGATTAATGGTTCACATAGTAATATACAGGCGGATCATTGGAAAGATGAATTACTTGTAAATTCTAAATATATCCTACAACAGAAGGCAATTGTCAGCCCACTTATGGTGATGTCTAATTGCACTCACCTCCTCCAGTCTCCATCGATTAAAGAGTTTATTGTATTTTCCAGGCCTGCCAGCAAACCTGAACAGATTGAGATTGGCAACATTAGCAGCGAAATTCAATCACAGAAAAACTAATAAACTCTGAGCAGGAAAACAAAGGACACTTAAAGGTGCTAATTATGTCCGATAAACCACAGCTTGGTTGCATTTCTAGGCAAGGCAGTATTTTGCAAATGCTGAAACATGAGGTCCAAAAATAACTATACAGTGAGAGGGGAAAGGAAAGGAGTCTTGGCAGATGACATGTGAGTTGAAACAAAACATCTTTGCAAAATCTCTCATTAAATTCACTGTAAACAGGAACTGTAGAGTTCATGGCAGCCAGCCTACCTTCCGAGAAAGAAAGCGATGTAAAATGTGGAGCTGTTCAAATTTACAAACTGGAACAGGAACATCTTCAGAGCAAAGCTGTTCTCCCACTCAGACTCTGTCCGTGGGTGCTCTGAGGGGGGAGAAACAGGGGTTGTGGGGTGGACGAGGGAGAAAATAAATGCTTGCCAACCACATGGGAAGCAAGAGATAATGAACGTGTAAATACATGCAGCATGTGCACAATACTCACCTAAATTTGTCAGCAGATAGGCCACCTTCTCATACACCTGACAAGATGATAGTACTCATAAGCATCAACAGGGAAAAGGTTGAGGAGAATAATGATCATGAGAAAGAGAGGCAAATAGGAATCTCAGCAAAAAAAAAAAAGAAAAGAAAAAAGAAAAAAAGAAAAAGAAAAGTCTTTCTGGCTGTGGATGTGATAGTTCCTGGAACAAAGTTCTAAATAAATGTTTGATGAAACATTTGTTGAACAGAATGTGTAAACGTGCCAGATGATGCTTGTCCAGACACCCACCACGTTGAGAGACATGATGATCATAAAGTTGATGCAGACACCAGTGCCAGAGGTGGCAAACTGCCAGTTCTTCTTCACAAAATACCAGTTGAAGGAAGCAAACTTCTCCATCGCAATGAGACGGAAAACCACCACAGCAAACACGGCTGTCAGAACGAGGGAAATCTAAGCAGAGATGATGGAGAGAAGGAAGCATAGAGGAGGGGAGGGATGATATATGTGTTTAAAAACTGTGATAAGCCGGTTGCAAGGTTGTAGGGGGTTTATCTTATCTTATAATGAACAAATGTGCAGCATAAAAAGGAAAACATAGTGATTAAAAAACAATTAACTATTCAGATAAACAAAACACTCATCGTTCAAATGTAATCAGCAAAACAGGAGAAATTAGGCCATCAGAAAGGCCAAATCCACTATTTGCCTCTCAATACAGTTTTCATCCAGCAGGGGGAGACGTTACGCCACTGCTGGCACATCATAACAGCACCAAAGGCACACAAAATAATGGTGCTCTCACTCCCAGCCTGAATCCCAAAAGGGCAGATTACTCAAAGATCAAAAGGTTTACCATGAAGAATAGTCCGGACACAGACACCATGAGCCGGCTTAGTTTGTCTGAGAAGGGCTGGAAAGGCTCGGGCTTGCCAGAGATGGGGTTGACTCTCTCCATCCTGGAGTACTTGGCTTCAAATTGAGGCCTCAGCTCCTCCTGATTCACAACACACATCTCAGTATGAACTATTGAACAGTGGGTGTATCTGCCTGATGAAGCAATAACTCTTCTTCATAGACTAAAATTGTGAGGTAATCAAATGATATTGGATCTATTTGAAGATATTGCTGACGTACCTCTTCCTCCTCCCAATCAATGAGATCCCAGTCATAAGTCAGTTCTGCCCTCCTCCTTTTCCAGAACTCCAGGAATACTGTGGCTGCAGAGGGGATCAGGAATCAGTCACATTACTGATCAACTTATTATGTAACACACAGTATGATTGATAATCATGTGACCGCAGAAGGTCATTAACTGTGGACCCAATGCAGAACCAAGCAACACATCATGGTCAGATATCCTGAGTGAAACACAGGCTGCAGTGACGCGCGTGGCCCATTATAGAAACTGATTACAGCCATCAGCTCACAGACTGCCTTCGTTTCTGTGGTGAAGTTGAGGAAAAGTGGCAACAGCAAAAAGGCTTTACTTGTACAATGTTTCACCCCCTAATTGTGTCTTTGTCAGGCAAGATCCATTTTATGTTGAAAGACTTCAAAAGTAAAGCTTTCTGTGGGCAGAATTCAGTCTGGAGGAACTGTATCCTTTGTGTCTGCGTCTATTATGATTTGAGCTGCGCACAACACCAGAAATGATGTTTGTAATCTTTTTCTGTCAAGACTTTTCATGTATTCTGGTTAATTATTTATACATAACACCATACAGAAATGGCTTTTATACAGGCTGCATGGCACACACACTTCAGAATCAACACTTATGTGGTTCAACATATGTGGAAAGACTTGTCTTAGTTGCATTAGTGCAAAGACAGTGACAGATGGACCTCAGAGTCAGTGGAAAAGAGCAGTGCAATCATGTATGATCTATGATGGACAGCACACTGTAACATGATACTACTGACTCAGCCCTTTTGTCAGTTTTCATTAGACATACATACAATACGTGTGTGATTTTGTAGCAGAAGGACGAACGTCTAATGAAAACTGACATGAGTATTCGATCAGTGCCGTGCAGCCTTAACACAGCTCTATTATTATTAGTCAATCAACAGAACAATTTTAATAAGTGAGTCATTTTTCAATTAATTCAAATTATGAGAATTAGCTGCATTTCTTTGTCATATTTGCTAGAAAACGGAATATTTTAAGGATTTAGTCTGTTGTTCAGACTATTAAGGCTGTTAGTTGGACGTCACTTTGGGCTTTCAGGAACTGAGATGGTCTTTTTAAAAAAAATAAATTTGTGGCATCTTTTAGAGTAAGCAATGAATCGAGAAGATAATCAGCAGATTAACCGATGATGAAAATAATTGTTAGTTGCAGCTCTACATGTGCTATTTGTTAATCCATTTAAAGTTAAACAAAATGATTTCTGTGATGAAGATAAATTTGGGACACACAAAGAAATTGTAGCCTTAAAAAGCACCAGAAAGTGAATCCTCAGTTGGAACAACTTTGACTGCTGCTAAAGATGTTGAAGTTTATTATAGCTTGACCCAGTTTTGTTTAAAGAGAAAGAAACAGCAGCCTTTTCAGATGCCTACATTCGGTCCCTTGGGCGAACCAATTTTTCATCTCTATCTCGCTCACACACACTCACACACACAGCAGACCTGGAGTGCACTCACTCAGTGGCGCAGTACTGCTACTTTGGTCCACATTGCCAAAAGCCTTCATGCAGGATTCAGAGCTACAGACCTCAGTCAGCGAGGCTGGCCGGACCTCCCTCGGCTTTCCAGCTCTCCTTGGCCTTCATTTAGCCCAAACTCAGAACACAATGTGCCAAGTGTTCCCTCTGGGCACAGGTGATTATTTACCATGCTGGCAGATAGATGGATCTGGGCCAGACACTGCACAGTAATGCTCACACTCTACATTACAAACATATTATAGCTGTGGGAACCATAGCTGCGATATACCATTATGATGGTACAATTCTGCAACCCTGACAGCCGAGTGATACCGTCTCCCTCTGGAGTAATGTTTAATTATCCGATTAATTAGATCAGGACAACACGGGAAGTGTAAGTGCAAATGTTCAATCAGAGAAACCTGACCATGATTTATTCGCTGACAAATGTATTACTCCTGAATATGCACTGCGTGTGTTTACTGTATTGAATTCTCAGTTGAAAAGCTTAATGTGTTTGGAGGAGTTGAGTGGAGAGTGGAAGCATGAGCACTGACACACTACTGTATAAATAGATTTGAATTCCAGAAGGAAGAACATAGTTGATGTATTACAACAAGTGTCAGGAAAAGAGACAAAAAAACAAAACAGCCTCCACCTACCCCAAATAGCCATGAAGATAGCAAAGAACACAGTGCCGCCATTATCAAACAGATGGGTCACCTAGAAACACAAGCACATGAAGGACTGCTCTGAAAACGTGCGTCCTGAAATAGTGGCTTCACTGATGACTGATATATTTTCAATTTCAACAGCTTCACTTTTGTTCAATCCATTTCAGGACTTTGTGATGATCAACGTCGTACTTCAGAGTATCTCATCCTTGAGTTTGGGGCCTCACATGGGAGATTTCTTACAGGAATAGTTGACATTTTGGGAAATTCACTTTCTTGCCGAGAGTTAGATTCTAGAGAATCTCATTTCTGTATTGTAAATAAGAAGCTACAGCCAGCAGCCACAAAGACTAGAAACAGGGTGAAACCGGTCACAAATCGGACTAATAGCACCTCTAAAGCTCACCAATTAACGCGTTATATCTCGTTTATTTAATCTGTACAAAAAAGTGTAAAAGGTTTTACCTTTGAACAGAGCAAGGCCAGCAGTTTCCCCTTGTTTCCACTCTTTGTGCTATGCTAAGCTAACCGGCTGCTGGTTGTAGCGTCATATTTAATGGACAGATATGAGCGTGGTGTTGATCTTCTTATTTAACTCTTGGCAAGTAAGTAATTAAGTGTATTTCCAAAAATGTCTGACCAAACCTTTAAAATATTGACTTTTGTTTCTATATCTTCAGTAACAACGGAACTAAATCAGTTTCAAATACATTATTTCACTATAATCCATTTAGTATGCCATGATCTCTGAGATCATGGCATACTTCAAAGCCCAGTTCAGACCAAAGATTTGCGACGAGACAAAACCGTTTTAGAATGTCGCAGGGAAAAGTTGCAGCGGTGTGAACTGGACCGTCTCAGCTCGACTCAAGCCGGCTGATGGCCTCACCTGCGACTCAGCTTGTCAAATCGCCAGCGGCTGGTTTTAGAACGTAAGGCACGTCACCTGTTTCAACAGCCAATCAGCAATTACAAACACTTGGGTTGATATAGCTTTCTCATCAGTTAAGTATAGCCTACTTCCAATACGCCAGACACATGCTTCAAATGTAACAATGCTAAAGGAACTCTCTTTCACTGCTTGTGGGAATGTAATGTGATCAAAAGTTTTTGAAAGGAGGTCCTTGACTAACTAAGGGGCCCTTGTTTGCCAAAGTTATGCATCCTGGGTATTTATCTGAATGATTTTATTACTAAGAAGAGTGACTGTGCGCTAACAGACTTGTGTTTCTTACAAGCTAAGAGAGCAATAGCTATAGGATGGAAAAATGTGAACAAACCATGTATAAATCAATATATTAAGAATCTTTCAACATGCTTTGCTATGGAAAAACTAACATACATTACTAAAGGAAAGCTGGGTGTTTTTGAAAATATCTAGGGGAGCTTCATGGAGTTTTTGAAACAAAATGTTGGTATTGATAGATACACCCAAGGACTGGGGTGGTGGCGGAGCAATATTATAAAGTGTAGTAGCCCTCGTGATCTTCAAGATTTCTGCTACTGTGACATCTGTATACTCACCTCTGTTTAAATTACCATGTTTTTTATTTTATTTGATTTAGTTGCCTATTCATTGGATATTATATTGTATTTACTGCCAAGACTGACCATTTTATCAGTATGTAATTGTTTGTTATAATTGAAAATCCCCCCAAAAAATATTGTTAAAAAAAGTATAGCCTACTTTCTTTATTAGACTGATTATTACATGAAATAATGTACTAAATGACTAATGAAAAAGCAAGAGCAAGAAAATAGAGTAGCCTGCAGTTGTTATGGCAGAGTCAGGAGGATACTTTTAATTTTGTTTAATTGTTGAATCTGCCCTCTTTTCTCTTGTAAAACAGTCAGTTATGTAACTTCTTTTATCTATGGGCTGTAGCTCACCTGTCGCCAAGAAGCACAGCATTATCATCAGCCGTTTCCCTGGTGAAATGCTGTCTCGATAGTTAGTGTTTTCTCTGCTGATTAGAGGTGACACCAAATCCTCTAAATGACGAACTGCTCCAGGAATAGACGGGAGAAATTGACAAAAGAGGGGCGATCTCCTGTCTCAAGTTCACGACATAAATTTGCATAAGTCACCTGGGTATTATGTTGATGCACCCCTGGACGGCTCCAAATTACCAACCCTCTTAGTTTTTTATGTTTTCGCCATTTCATCAATACAAAAAATGCAACTGTAGCAAGTAACTCACTATCACTATCGTCATTTATATTTTAAGACGCTACAAATTATATTCAGCTGCAAAAAACGCCTGAATAGCCAGCAGTTACAACGGAAGTACAAAGAGTCGTTGCTATAGAAACGATACGCCGTCTCGTCTCGTAGCTTTGGTGTCAACTGGCAGGTTTCAGAACGTTGCAGACCGGCGCGTTGCAAGTAGTTACAAGTTTCAACAAGAGAAACTCTAACATACTGAAATGCTGTGACTACAGATAAATATTAGAACTGACCTTTGCGTACACACAACTGTCACTCAGCGTCCACGGCTCACAGGTCTCCTCACACATGGGACACATGATGGTAGTGTTGGCTTCACAAATCTCTTTACTGATGGGACAATGAATCAGGAAACGACAGCAACAATGAAGAATACACATTTTAAATTACACGTTCTACATTAATACCAATACAATGGAGTATGTGCACTATCTTATATGGTATGCAGGTTGTGTGAACTGACCTGACTTGGCTAGAGTCCATTGTGAAGAGACCGTAGAGGAAGACAAAAACGCCAACCAGCGCGGCAGGGATCAACATGCCAGTGTACCAGCCCAACCACGCAAAGTAAAGACCAATTTTCTCACCAAAGTACCGCCTGGGATAGAGATGGAGAGACGGAGTGGTCAAAATTCACCAATAAACTGTGTTGACTGTTATTAAACCTTGGCCATGTTCACTTGCAGTGGAGTTGTGGGTGTAGGTAGTTTACTGTGAGGTGGTCGTGGTACCCTAATGGATAGGGAGGCTGCTGGAGTGAAAGGTCACACAGTAGTCTATAGTGCTGTGGTGGGAAATGAACCAATAGCTGTAGTTGCTTCCTAAACCACAGCTGTCAAGGTGCCCTTGAGCAAGACACTTATTTCACAACTGCTCCAGTAAAGCAGCTCAGTGGCAATTAGCTGTATCAGGCAACTCCCAAGTGTGTATGCAATGCTGTAATAACAATGAGGAAGGACATGAGTGTCAACAAATCTTCCCTAAGTATGTTTACAAGCACACTAGTATCCCAGTAATGGTTCCTGGTTTCAGGATAAGGCATGATATACACTAGGTTTCTGTAAGATATAGGAGTGGGTGATCTATTTCAATTGAGAAAATCATTTATAGATAAAATAGCCATATGTGAATGTCTGTTTTTAACAAATCCAGTGAATGAAATACCCGAAAAAACTTTAAACCTGCAATAACTTTTTTTTGAGCAGTGGAAACAAGTTGTGAACACGTCATTGATGTATCATCACCTATTAGGTTGATACATAGAACTTGTTAGCAAATAGTTGCTTTTTTACACACCCAGTAGACACAGAGCCACATTATCATTCATTTAGAGCTGTGTCTCTTGTCACCTGGTGAATGTAAGTTCAATATTCACTCTCCTGTAAGCTGTTTTTGGTCTTCACCAACTCCTGAGGGAAATATCTGGCTCTTCAGTTGCTAAACGCTCCATTATGTTCATCAGCTAGTTGCTAACTGTGTCTGTTTGTCATTTGGTGCTGAGCAGGTAGTGTACAGTGGGTTCTGGGAGCTTTTTCGCTGTAATCAGCTGCCTGCTGAGGCTGAAAACGGCTGGGGGCTGGACAGCTAAACAATTAACTGAAACTCACTGTAAAGCTCTGTAAAGTCGAGATTGTTATTATAAAAATATTGATTATAGCCGCTTTAAATCTAATATTGCCATAAATCATGTTTGCTTATTGATTTGTAACATTCCCAGAATACAACTGGAGATGGTAAAGGGATAGCTACCTTGGTATAAACAGTTTGACAAAATCTCTGATGGTTGACAAATTCATATCATCTCAGGAGGCAATTAGCTTAGCTTAGCATAAAAACTGGAAGCAGTGGGAAACAGCTAACGTGGCTCTGTCCAAAATGAAAAAAAAAACAAAAATCTGCCCTCCAGTAATAATTAACATGTTATATCTTATTTGTTTAATCTGTACACAATCAGAAATATAAATGAA
This sequence comes from Macquaria australasica, assembly GCA_005408345.1. Lineage (NCBI taxonomy): Eukaryota > Metazoa > Chordata > Actinopteri > Centrarchiformes > Percichthyidae > Macquaria > Macquaria australasica. The sequence goes on from SEMN01000752.1 coordinate 22,854, forward strand.
AATTTGTGGTTTTAGTGGGAGTTATGTAATGTATTTTTCCCTGTACTCAGTATTTATGGAAAGCTAAGCACATTGCCTCCTGGATCCAGCTCTGTACTTCACACATGAGAGTGGTATCGATCTTCTCATCTAACTGTTGGAAAGAAAGTGAGTAAGCTTATTTCACAAAATGTTAAACTATAGTATTACTTGTCACTCTGTCTACTCTTTCTTTACTGGTGATAAGATGGAAAAGACAGTGCTAAAACACAGCAGTGCCAAGGCAGCCATGAACTAAAGTGGGTTCATCCTCAACTGTTAAAGTAACCCTCCATTAATTCAGAAATATCAGACATCCTGGGGGAGTCAGGGAGTGATGAAAAAGCTTGTTCAAACAGCAGACTGTCATCAGAAATCTGGATATCTTTATAATCATGTACTTTATACAGGGAGATGAACAACTGGGTTACTCCATGTTCCATTTAAACAACACATCCTGAATATGATCAAAGACAGAACGAGGTTAGGAGCCTCGTTCTGTCTAGAGCCAGACCTCATGTAAGCGTCCAAAAACAGCTCATGGTGCCATCATCTGCTTCAGATTTGATTACCTGATGAGGTCCAGAGGCTGGTATTTGTACCAGATTCCCCAGCGGGCCCAGCGCTCGTACAGAAGATGCCTGTGGTTCTGGGCACCGTGCGTCTTAATTGGGTGTCTGCTCTTGTAACCACCCTGATGAGACAAAGAGTAGGGAAATATATATATATATATATATATATATATATATATATATATATATATATATATTATATTACAGGAGGAATATATATATATATATATATTTTGTTACAGGAGGAATTTCACAGTGTGGCAATTTGTGAATCTCTACAGCTTTTCAGCACAAATAAAAATCCTCTCACCTCATGAGGAGGAAATGCAGCCTCATATGTGTTGTTGCCCAACAACCGGTTGATACCTACAGGAGAATAAACCATGTCGTGTCAAATGATGCCGATATACCAGCTAGAAAAGTGCAAGGACACCCCATTAAAAATTCAGTACCAGTCATAATTCAGAGAGGGGTCCAATGAGAGATTCATTTAAACCCACTCTTCCACAGTCATAACAATTTACTGCATTATGTAACTGACAAGCTGCATTAGACGAGCACATTAGAATTTCAAATAGCTGCAAGTACTTGAAAATAACCTTTTTTATTTTAGCTGGACCATAAGTACTTAGTGTCTCAATCACAATAACCTGACTGAATTGGCTGCCCTGTACTGTATGAAGAAGTAATGAATTAAATGTTTTTCACAGGACAGTAGTGCATTCATTTGCATTGTCATCTCCTGACTGAAACTGCGGATAGTGAGAGCAGGAGCAGGGAGGGGTAGATTTGAAAAGGATTTTCCACTCTTGTTGCTGACCTTATTTGTTGGAAAGTAGAGTGGTCAACAGTATTAAAATATTAATGTGAAATCCGTTCCAAGCCCTTCAAGGCCAAACTTTAATCAGCACAACATGTCGGCTGAAGTCAGACAAGATAGTAGAGTGGGAATGGACGGACAGTTTGGTAACTGCCGATACCACAAAAAAAGCAAAACAACAACAGCCAGAAGGAGAGGAGGGATCAGCCACAAGTTGGACGTTACCAACAGCTCAGCAGCAGCCCACATTTTAATCATACCACAGCAAAACAACAAACAAAGGCATAATTCCCCCCACTACCCTACTGTCGCTCTCTAAAGTCAAATTAACAGCAAAATCTAGACTCTTTCACTGGTGACACTGCTGGTTTTAATATACACACAGAGATAGAAATAAAGACAGAATTATTGTGTTTTATTGAATTTACTGTGTGTCTTTTATTCTTTTGCAACTAATTGGCATTAATTATTTAAGGCCGAGTCTGTAAAGTCTAACACTAAAGTTGCTGTTAAAGAAAGCTTTAAAAGAAACAGAAACAAACGTAAATATACTCTAATATAGTGTAATATAGACTCTGCACCCTTCTCAGTGAATAAAATGCCTATATAGGTCATTATGATGGATACATGTACATTATTATACATAAATGAGCATTGGGATCCCCTGCCACTAATGTGATACTATCAGAAATAGTGTTCAGTATGTGAGGAGCAAGAAGAGAAAGAAGCGAGTGCAGTGCCTTACCCATCTTCGATTTTCCATCCTCATACTTGGTGCGCTGCAGGACATGATGGACTATTCTGCTTCTGGTGGAATTGGAAAAGAAGGTCTCTCTATTGTTGATAGTGAAGCTGGGAGGAAAATAACAGCACACTCCTTCAGATATTCATCGTGTAACAGTATGTCAACATCATCCAGTCACAGCCCTTAATGAGAGCTGAGCCACTAATGATGGGAAGTTCATTAAAACTCAATTTGTGATTTAGAGTTTGTGTTCATTCCAGCACCGTTATTTCCCCAAAATAACGTCAAGGCTGACAAGCAAAGGAAAAGTGGAAATGATTCATTGACAGATGAGATTAGATGATGCCTTTCGTCAAAGAGATGCTTTGAAAATGGCAAAACAGGAAGGAATGGGGGAGAAATCTAATCATTTCATGGACATCTGCTGCTGTATTTCGATATCTTATTTATGATCAACTTGTCTTTATCACTCTGAGTTCTGCCTCAAAGCTATAAAATATACAAGACTTCACTTCATAGTGCTAATTTTAGCTGCTGGTTTCTAAATTCCACATCGTTAGCTCAGGACATGAATGGATGTGATGGATGAGAGGGAAACTAGGGATACAGAGGAGGAGAAATATCAGATAACACTACTGATACAGACATTGCCATTATGTGACGCTCTGATCATGTGCGTGAGTTTCCGTGGTGGCATGCATGACGGTGTATATGTCCTCCTTACTGATGCATGCGTGCTCTGCTGAAGGGGGCTGTGTAGCAGTCGGTTTCCTCTAGATCAGGCAAGGCCTCTTTGTCCAGCTTCATTGGATTTCTGGGAAGCCAGCTTTTGATCTGACGACATCTCAGATGAAACCTGCTGCACAGACGCACAGAGAAACAGGATTAACGGCACAGATTAACATGAAGATTGTTTTATTTTAAATGGAACAGTGGCTCATAACCTTTTCCACTAACACAACCCCGACAACCTCGCACCACCTCACACCCACTAAAAACACGTTTACACACACATGCATGTACACTTTGCACACATGCACACATTCACATTGCTCATGACTCATGAACCTGGGTGATGATCACTGATTCAGGATAACAGCTTGCTAAATCCGAATCAAAGGACACATTTATTTTTCACGATTTAAGGACCAGGTGAAGTCTGAAAGCATGCATTGATTTCCTAAACTGTATCTTCTTTTTTATGTTAAATTAACTTAATAAATAGAAACAAGACTAGGAGTCTACAGCCACACTAGCAGCTCTGTGAGGCTATACTTAGGCACAGCTGTGCTTTGAGCTAAATGCTAACGTCAGCATGCCACAATTTCAATTAACATCAGTTTAGCAGATATCATTTCTTACCATTTTCACCATCTTAGTTTAGCATGTTAGCATGCTAACATTTGCTAATTAGCACTAAACAAAAACGTCATTAGTTTTGCAGGTATTTCGTCATAAAGCAAAATTAAAAATTAAAAGTTTGACCTGATGATGACACTACATAAAAGTTTAAGAGATCGCAAAAGCTGTTACAATTTATCCTGGAGGGGACATGAATGTGTTTACCAAATATCATGGCAATCCATCCAATAGTTGTTAAAACATTTAACTGACAACTGACAAGACAGTTAAAAACCACAAATGTCAACCTCATGGTGGCGCTAGAGGAAAAATCAGGGGATCACCAAAGTCATTAGAACCTGAAAGTTTGAGAATCATGAAAGTCTGTATTAAATTTTGTACCAATCCAATGAGTAGATTTTGAGATATTTCAAAGTTTAAGTGAAATCTTTGACCTTTGCTAGTGGCGCTAAATGAAATGTCAGGGCTTCACCAGCGTCATTAGGATTCATCCTCTGGGTCCCAGAAATGTACAAAGTTTCATGGCACTCCGTCCAATAGTTGTGGAGATATTTCAGTCTGGAACAAAGTAGTGGACCAACCAACAGGCCGACGTTGACAGCCATTTCGCTAGCGTGGCTAAAAGTCTGTTAGCTGGGTAATATTTGCCCACTGCTTCTCCAGATTTGCTGAAGAGGTCTCTGTCTAATTTGTAAGGCTCTGCTCTGATATGGATTGAATGAATATAAATGGGAACTCTGGGGGAAAACACACTGCTGCCAGAGAGCATTTTATGAATGTTGTTGTGAAGGAGACAGGTACTGTACAGAAAGTAATGATATCAAACCAGCAAGCTGTCACCACCTGCACACGGGCCATTTGTTCAGCTTTACAGGGACGTGAGTTAGTGACAGACCATTAGTAAACACATGAAGCCTCTTTACAACTCGGGTAGATTTTTCTCTTTAGAGCAGCCGCTTAGTGAAAGACTGCAGGAGCTCTGAGGAAAACATAATGGTGCTCATTGTTCACAATGACTAAGATCACTCTCACATAAGATTTAAAAGTGCTTTGTTCTCAGTTGGACAGGTGGGCGAGTGATTCTTGACTGTGTGATTTTCGTCTTCTCTGTGTGTGTAGGTGTGTGTGTCCTCCAAGCATGACCACTACAATGTACATGGTATGTATAGGTGAAATATTATCAATATCAATATTCAATATTATCCATATTGTCAACACATTTTCTATTGACTACAGTATGTCTATCCATAATGTATTTGTGATAAATAATGTATTGATACAGTATATCAATCTGTATGCTGAAGTATCATAAAACACTAAAGCAGGCACATTTATTGCGGCTAGTTTGTGAGGTCGCACCTATCCTAACAATGTCAATAAGCTCTGTTCAGCCAAAGGATGAAAGCAACATGAGTCACGCCATGTTTGCAGTTTAATGGATAAAACCAGTAGTCCTTCACTTCCAGCAATATCACACTTCACTAACTGTTGCCTATTCAGAGCTTTACAAGGGCTCATTCAAAGCTTACTAATAAACTTCTGCCATCATTGCTGTGGTTCAAACATCATTTCAGTTACCTCTCATCACTGCAGTGAACAACAATGCTTTAAAGCCCCTGAAAATGTGTTCATGACTAAATAAATCACACTCCAAGTTAAAGTTCATAAAAAACATTCTTGGGTGTTTTTTATTAAGAGTTCAACAGTGAAAAACTCACTCATCACCTTTTTCCCTACTTCAAACCAATGAGAACCAGTGAGAGCAAAACAAAAAATACACAATTTTCTCATGTGAAATATCCAAAACTTCTCAAAGTTTGACAGAAAATGTTGAGTTCATGTAGGGCCCAGATCACTCGCCGTAAGATCTTAATTGAGAAAATAGGTTTTTAGGGTCTTCAAAGCAAAAGAGGGTTTGTAGACTTTATAGAATTAAAATGTATAAGCAGTATGTTAACCAAAGATCTTCAAGACAAAAGATGCTGTTATACATTTTATTTCAGTGAGTTGGACTGTTTCTATCTGCATTCCAGTGAGGTGAAAAGATGGAAATTTGAAGTCCTGTGCAGAGCTTGGACAACACTTGAACATCACATCAAAGCGCAAGACAGTGTGTCTCTCTAAAAATAGTATGCAAATAAGCCTGTGCAGCTCCTTTTATTTGATTGAAAGATAACTAGTATTTTAAAGAAAAGCACTGTCAATGTGGGTGAGTTACAGTATTGTACGCTTAACAATGTGCGTGCAATGATGTGCAGAATGGAACCTTTTGAAAAGGTTGGAAAGTTTAATGAATCATATTCATTTAAATAAACATAACATAACTTAACATAACAAACATGCCAGGATTTGTAAATCCTGGCAAAATCAACTGCACTTAATCACTGATTTTTTAATTACTTTCCAACCATTTCACTTATTCTTAGTTATCAGTAGTGCACACAGGGGTGATTTTCCAGTTTTAAAATCTAATCCCAGACTTTGCAAACACCGTATATTTACTCACACTCTGTGTAAAGGGTTGATTAATCCTGGACTAATTAACACTCACTCAGTGGTTGGATTTAAAAGGACAATGAGGGTTTGACTCAAACGTTCTCTGTTTGTGTTCCTCCCTGAGGAAACTGATAACTTCAGTCTTAAAACACCATCCACAGCTCACATTACGGCTGAAGTCTCGCAGCTGTGCCGCTCATGAATTTCATTAGAGGCACTGAAGCATACAGCCTCCTGCCCTCAGAGAGCAACACAGAAAAATAATCGTATACCTTAAATCCACTTACCTGCCCAAGGATTTGCTCTTCCAGTCTGTAAAGTAACATTTTTTCCTTAAAGAAGAAAACAAAAGACAAGTTAGAGAGACTGCATCAAGTTACCAGCCACTAAAAGAGCTGACCTTCCACTTTTCCAAAGTCTTTTTCTCAGACTACGTTTACCTGAAAGGCATTCGGATGTTCATCTGCTCTGCATATTTGCAAAGCGTATCCCAAGGAGCATGGACCTTCACAAACATGATGTCGTTGTTCGTCAAAGAGGGCTTTCAAATTAAAAAGAAACACAGGAGTTTGAGAACTAAACTGAGAAATAAAGGTAACGAATTATCTTCTAAAACCAAACCAACATTTATTACCTCCTTCTCCAGCATTAGACCCTCAGCCCGCAAATTCTTCTCAAAGGTGCACCTCTTTTCCACCTGTGGACTGGACTTCTTGTAAACCAGGATGTAGTCAATACGCTTTTTCCCATCTCGGAAAAACAGCCCAGAGGAACCAGCTGGATTCTTTCCCTGCAGCGACAATATTTCACCGCTGAATTTCAGATGCAGGGATGCTAAACACAGGACTGCTAATGCTTGAAGCTTCTCAGTGGTTCAGTGACAAAATAACTACAGTGTAATATTGTGAACAATACTTGTTGATTACTGGGAACATGGTACCTGAATTGAATCTGTGCGGGCCTCTAATTTAGCACGGGTGACAGGCTTTTGTAGCAGAAATGACTCATCGGCCCTTGTCTCACACGTAGTCGCCTCTGACTCCTCCACGTAGTGATCCTTGCCATCCTCTGCTGCACAGACAGAGCACGATCAATGAGACAGTTATTGAAAGGGTATTGCACCACACGAAGTATCCTATCTGCATTAAGTCTTTTGTTGTTGCTCAAGTCAATATTTTCCTTAATCCAATTGCCAACATTGAAATTAGATCTGAGCTAAATAAAAATCCAAGTTATTCAAATGTGGGTGCCAGCTTGAGAGCAACACCTTGATGTAATTTAACAGATCCATACACCGATGTTGAAAGAGGGCCAATCGTGTTTCCTTCCTTCCTGAATCTTTACGCATTCCACTGATGTGTACAAATAAAACTGTTTTAGAAGCTAGAAGATGTTTTAAAATGTATCAGATTACCTTTTTTTTTTTTGCCACAAGCAAGAAAGAAGAAGTTATGAACAAATATATTAATCACTCTAGCATCAAGACTTAACAGCTTCATTAAGTAACTGAAGTTAAATTAGAGTCTTTAGCCAACAATGTGTTTTAGTGTGTGTTAGCACATTATTGGGTTGTGGACAGAAATAATTAATGCAAAATCACTAGCTGTCACAGTTTTTTTTCTTTCTTTCTTTCTTTCTTTCTTTCTTTCTTTCTTTCGTTTTATTTTATCAGCATCCTCCCTGATCCAGGCTGGGAGTGTAGAGAAAGCTGTCCTATCTTCTGTCTATTTTAAGATCACAACTGAGCAGTGCCACTATATCTCTAGTAGCCATACCCATTTTCTATAGATTTCATTAGAGTAATAAAGTGGTAGGATATATCTATTACCCACCACAAACAAACCAAAACATCACAATGAACGAAGTCAAACAATTTCATCCAGTATATACAACTAATATCAAAAGTGCAGAAGTGTAGTCCAGAAAGTTGTGGGAAATTGATTGCTGTAATGTGTCTTCTTTACAGACATCAATGTGAATTTCCTCCACACTGAAAACCAATACAGTCCATTTGGAATTGGAGATAAAAGTGTCAACTGTGATGAAAAATGACTCAGAACATTGGGCAACATGGGGTGCTGTAACGAATCCAAAAGCAGTCTGAATTTACGATGCTGGATCATGCTGTGTTTCCACACAGCAAGGAGTCATGCAACGTGTATCTACTGAATCGTTTCCAATTTAAGGTGCTGCATTTCTTAACTGATCAGCTTTTGGTATGTGGGAGCTTTACATTAGCGTCATGTTGTTGTAACTGTTATGTGCAGTTACAGACTCTGTGGCAGCTGTAGTGAAATTAGTACAATAACAGTAAAACTATGTGTCACATTTTGGGTTAATTCTCCAGCAGCAAGGGATCCAGCTTAGACTCATCAAACACATCTGTCAGTGTACACAGGTGGGAAGCTGGTGAAGGATCATGTCCTTGTCTAGCGACCTCATACGGGTTGGTCTGTCTTCGCTCTCTCCTTCTGTCTGCACCCTCCTCAGGCCAAAAGAAAACAGACCTCTTCCTCAGACGTCTATTTTCAACACGTCAAAGAGTCAGTTTTCACCAAAATAGCAACACCTCACCTAGAGCTGCCTCATCTGCATTAAACTGCATCTCTCTTCCCAAAGGGCATTGTCGTAGTGCTGCTTGTGCTATAGTCTTTGTGCTGTGACAAAAATAGAGCCCTCACTGTTAGTGGCATCTGAATATTCTTGAAGCTATTAAATAAGACTGAATCATTTTCCCTCTCTGACAGCCATTTCCATTTTACCAGTCCATACAGAGATGTAGTGTTATCCTTACAATAGCATTTTCCCACACTATCTCACTGCCTCTGAAAGTGCACCAGGCACATGTGACTGTGTTTTTTAATCCCCTGCAGCATTAACGCAATCTGCTCAATCAATATTACAAACAAGCCTGAAATGTCACCAACATTATAAAAATCTGTGTAGCAACTCCTGTTGAGCACAACATTCAGTACAGTCAGTGCAGAGAATGAAGAGAATAATAAAACACAGTATACAGACAATAATGGCAGTCACCAGTAACAATACATATGATAGACAGATTAAGTTAATTGTAATAGAATAACTTGACAGAACGACACCAATAGTTTGCATCACAGACATGATTTGCTGTGAAAGGCTTGCCTGTAGATATCTAAATAGAGTAGAAAAATAACTTAAAGACATCATGAAAAATAACATTAGCTTTGAAGACCACATGACTGCTGCATAGATGGTTCATATCATGGTTCAATGCTATTTAACATTTAGAATTTGTCATATAGACCAAATAATGTGCAAAACTTGCAGGTGCATCAGTAAAAAAAAAACCTGAAAAATCTTCACATTTGACAAGGGAAACATTTTTTAAAAATCAGGACAAGTCATCAAGTCACATATTAAAACCATCCAACAGATGTAAACAGTACATAGGTGTTTGCCATTTTACTAACTAGCATGAAACCTAACATGACTCTCCTTTGACACAGAATTTGCAATAATAAGTAATTTTCTTCCAAGTTAAAATTCTGTTTCATTAAGTTTGTTACTTTGACAAACCACTGCAGACACCTACAAGGTAAACTTTAAAATCCACATATATATGAGTGATGCAAACCGATGCAGCCACTCTCGCATGACTGAAGCATCTTATCCACTAATGAGTTTAGGAAGACATTAGTAAGTTCCTCTCAGCGGCCTGACCTGTCTTTGGGGGGAGGAGGCTGCAGGAGGTGCTGATGCTCTGACTCAGACCCTCGACTTCTGGTTTGGGCTCCGGGCTCAGAGGCACAGACAGGAAGTGGTTGAGGTTGATTGGATGAGTCTGACTCTGGGCCAGGCAGGGCAGGCTGCGGCGAGACGGCTTCAGGCTCTTCTCCTTCAGGATCTCGCTGATGCTGGTGTGCATGCCTGAGGACGAGAGGGACAGAGGAGGAAGAGTGGCGGTCATTTCACTAGTTACTTTAAAAATGTATAAAATACAGAAAGAAAAGAAAGGAGAATAAAAGACTCTGTAGCTGAATCGTAAAAAGAAAATACATATTTTTACACATGTATACATTTATATCATGTTTGTACCATGTATGCATCCCTACACTGATAAATAAAAATATATTTTAGTTGAGACACATGCATTAGGGGATGAATTGGATTAGGCTCCGCTCTTTGATGAAGCTCCGCTGGGAGAACTGATTTCACCTTAATCAACGCACACATCACATTAAATCTTACTGAAGTCAACAATACAAAAAACATATTATATAAGGAGGAGGTTGGGGTGGTGGCATGAGCTACAGCAGCAAATGGCATTGCCATGAAGGTGTCGGCATAGTAGTCAGGGAGAAGTGTCAGGTCATTATGGCTGCGCTTTACACCTGCATGAGTATGACTGGATGTTACAAGTCAGCTGGTGGCCAAACAGCTAATGAATGAGCCAGTGATTGGGAAACTTCACAAGGTCAGTTTAGCGGTCATGCAAAGTACTAGTCAGCTTGTGAAAACAGTTGTATATTGCAGCTCTGTAGGTCTGAAAGGAGCTTTCTAACGTCTGAGAAAATACCCCTGATGCTGTCTGCAGGTTTATCTCTGACCACAAATTTATAACAGAAAACCCATTGCAAACTTGGGAGTTTGAAATATGTGAACATTTACCAGGCAAGCAGGGTTGAACTAAAGCTGAGCTTGACCCATAGGGACTAAGGATATCTCTGCCCCTGCAGAATCAATTCTGACTATTCTTTTTTTAAATCTGGCTCTTGCTGAGTTCTGCCAACTTTATGAAAGTGAAATACTAAATCACTGGAGTACCCCTTGGATGGAGCAGCTAAGGCCAATAAGCTAATGCAAGTGCACTTTAATGCAACACTGCATTTACTAATATTTATGTATTTATAGCTACTTAATATTTTGCATATTCATTAAAGCATATTTTGGCAGTAAATTAAGAATTTTATTAACATGCTCAAGTAAGAACTCTATATAAACCCATAACTGTTAGTAATCCATTACTTTAGATTAATTTCCACGTTAAGGTCTATTTGACTTGTTGAAGCTGCTAAAGCAGAAGCATTTTTACATTAAATTATTGCTTTTATTGTTTTGTTTTTTGTGTTGTTTGTTTGTTGTCATTTCTATCATATCATATCTCATCTCATATCTTAATCAAAATATAACAAACAATAAATATATTTTACTGTATTTCCATAGTGTATTGTGGTTTTATGATACTGAAAGCTGTATATTTTAATTACACTGTAAAAGCCCGACTAGGGACAAGAGCTGAAAATTAGCAATAGCTATAAACTCTCTGTGCAGCACATCAGTTTAATGCTGTGTATTGGAACTATGTTAAATTGCATCGTCCCTATCAAATAAATTCAAATACAATTTGAAAGAGTCACTTTTTAAAAAGAAACTGCATAAATATCCAATAACAAAAATAAACAAAATTCAGGAAGAAGAAAGACAAATAAAATGTAAGAAGACCTATTTACAATCTAGTACATGAACTGAAAAGAGGGAGTGGAAAAAAGGGAGGGAGGGAGAAATCACTTCAGTCATCAACTGGTCCATCATTTTATGGGCTACAGTGGTAACAGTGGTAATGTCCGTCCTTCATAGAGGAGTGCATTAAAACCATCAGCACTCCCTCTCCATCAAATCACACAGCAGCATGATGGTGCACCACAAAACTAAACTACATGCACACGCTTGTCAGTGCTGCAACCAATTTAACAAAGACGCATGTAATTACAGCATTCATTTATGCTGTTACATTCTTTGGCATTAGCATGTTATTGTTCTATTGATACCAGCAGAGGTCGTTTTCAAGGTTATTTCAGCAATAAAAAAGAGTAATATGGCGAAAGTGGGGGCGACTCTGAAGTTAATAACAATAATAAATGTCCAGCAATGGAAATAGGTCATTGTACCCGACCTTCACATCAGGCAGCAGCTTCAGCTCTGCAGCTCCTGACATATTTATTCATGAAACGAAGGCGCTCTCTTTCAAATGGGAACGTGACTTACTTTCACCTCCAGTGAGGAATTCTCTCAGTGACCTTCCTGAAACATTCAGCTGCATTGATAATTCGCTCTCTGCATCCTGAGGGTCGGCGATGTGAGCTGTGCAATACCTCATTCTCGTTAAATTGATCTTAATGGGATTTCCCAGTGCTGTTGGTTGAGAATGGAGCCAGTTAAAGATGTGAGCATGAGGGCTCAGGGGAACAACTAATCGCGCTGTTTATTTCCTGTGCAGCCCCACAGATACGAAATTAATGAAAGTTGTGAGCTCCAGCTAAAAGCTATACAATGAATAATTGTAGTATGTGTAGAAATCTTGATGCGCATTGAAACTGCTTGCAGCTGGATTTTGCTCTACTCAAGAGACAAACTTTTAAAAAACAGTTTGAAATGAAAGTCTTTTAAATATACTACTAAATATTACTCAGCACAAAATACGACATGAATGAACTTTAAATGAATCAATTTGTTCATGTCAGAAAGTTATTTTGTCTCCAGGCTAACAACAAAGCTTGATTCCCAGTGTTTTAATTATTTCTACAGTGTACACAAGCAATCAGTTCCTCCTTGTTGCTTTTCAGACTTCAATCAATTCCATTAAATCCAATATTTCAAATCAATACCTGCAGGTTCTTTAGCTATTATTCTGTAAAGAGCCATATTGTGCCAATTACATCTGCAATGACATTTCAGAAACCAGAGATTTTATGGTCCAGTGAGCACAAAGGTTTGTTTCTCTCAGCAACAACATGTTTTATGACTGGCTGGAAAATCAGAGCGAGCTGCGAGCTTCCACTCAAGAGGCCAGAAGCCTAAAGTGCCATAATTTCACAGTCTCTGTGGATTGGTCTGAAGATTGGATGCATTCTTATTTAATATCCAGTTAGAAGACGCTGGCCACTTTCTCTCCATTATACTGATCGATTCATAGAGAATGGCTGCTGCGTAGTAGTATCGTCAAAAAGGTACATTTACTGGACGCTAGGTTGTCTAGATAATCCCAACAGACATCGGCAAGGTTGAACATGTCTGAGATGATACATCAGAGCAGAGTGAGCTAATGGGCCTATAGGGGAGAGGCTCTGTGGTCCCAAAGGACTCAATGTTTAAAATAGACCCACAAATTGGACAAGGTTAGTGCCATGTGAAATAGCTTCCATGGAAATTTCAGAGCATGTGTAGATAAAAACTATAATAATTCACTGATCAAATCTCTCTGCCTCTGTGGATATTAAGGATATAATCATGGTTATCTGATGGTCATTGCCCTGTTCCAAAGCTTTAGTTTCATTTTCACATGCAGGCAGACTCTCTGAACTCTGTCCCACAGTCAGAGCAGTTGTGCAGAAGACAGTGCATTGTGTAAGTCTATATAAATATATAAAGGGTTCATCTAATGTGAAATCCTGTGTTTAATCTCGCTGTCTGCTGGCTAAAACTGGTTTATCAGGAGAATGTTAATCCTGTGTGTGTGCATGGACTGCATGTGTGCACGCGCGCGCGCGTGTGTGTGTGTGTGTGCCAATTGGTATGGGAGTCTGTGGGCTGTCACTGAGTGTCTGTGAGTCCTGCACAGGGAGGAGGGACGCAGGAGTGGCGAATAAAAAAGAAACAGATCAAGAGGCCTGGGGAGCGGACGCTCGTTGTGAGGTGATGCGGGAAAAAACACCTCCAAATTTTCTCTAAGTCAGCATGATACAGGGCTTTGACGACAATCCTGTGTGTGTGCTCTCACAAACACCCACTCAAGCTCATCCGGGGGGGAGATGGATGGCTTCAGGGAAGGTTGTGATCCGGGATTTGGATCTCTCCTGTGCAGCTTGTCCATGACTGTCTTGTGATGTGAGATTAAAAGGATTTTTTTTGTTCTGTGCACGTGCGTGGGTATGATATTGTGTGTATATATATATATATATACACACATATACACACACACACACACACACCATTTTGACTGTATACTATGTACTTGTCTACACGTTTCTGCTAAAAAACAAAAATGTGTTTATTCCTTATTTGTTATGCTCCTCTTGATTATTTCTGTCATAAAAAGTGAGCATCCCTTCCCGTGTCACAGCACTATTCCTCTATGTGTGTGTGTGTGTGTGCGACTGTCGCCAATCTACTCTGAGCCAGCTGGATGAACAAACACTTAATTTGAAAAACATCAAGGATTTTATGATCAATTACAAACAGTCAGATATCAGAGGAAGCAAAACAATTATGTGACAATAAGGTAAAACGGTCCAATATGTGTAAAAAGAAACGTTACTTTTGCTTTTAGTCATGTTTGTCCACGATCACTGTGAGAGACCTGAGCAGAAACTAAAGCATCGAGACTTTCTCTGCAAGGATGTTGCACAAAGTAGCGAACAGAGAATTCAGGTCAGTGGGCTGTTTCCCATCATGCCTCTATGTTTCCTCATTCTATACCTTCAATTATTCATCCATGTTCAGCTCATAGCACTTTCAGCGTCAGAGCTTTCAACTGAGGACATTCTGCATAAGGACCTTTTTAAGCACAACACTCAATGGGCAAAGATGAAAAAAATAACACACACACACACACACATGCTTAGAGAAGCAGGTCCAAAACACTGCTGCTATGCGTTTATAAAAATGATCACGTGGAGGCAGGACTGAGGTGAGGCCGGCTGCCTCTCCTGCAGAAACATTCTCCAAGCAATTAGTGTGTGTTTCATCCTCCGCCTGGCACCATATCAAAGAACACATAGACGGAGATGACTTCACAGGCAGTTTTTAGAACAGTATCATTAGCAGCGACTGAATATTCAGCTCATATCTTATGTTACACTCACACTTATGTTAGTACTCGAGGCACACCAATAATTCTTGCTGACCAAGTACGAGTATGAATAACAAATGATGGGTGATCTCCGGTGTGGATCGCATGACTGCTTCACTCGACACTGACGCTTTTGGAAATTTCACTTTAATCCATGCAAGAAATGTGAAAATAAATCACACTTTTGCTCCCACATGTTCATCTGACAAAATCTAACTTGGATCTAGTTGAAACAGACGGTGAGATAAATATACATTCAGCATCATAACAGTGTACTCAAACTTCTTTTAAAAGCACTTTAAAAGTAAAGGTATTTTTAACGCTACAGCTGATAACCATAACAGCTGCACGACTAATACTGTGACTGCAGGTTGATTTTCTATTTAGAACAGGGAGAAATCAAGTACCTGTACTTTCTGCAATGCACCACAACAAGGGGTCACTAATTAGAATTAGAGAATTAGAGAATTTCTGACTTATGCACCCCCAGTGGTAGTATAAAAAAAGACACTGTGGCAGACACATAGACGACACCAGTTCTCATCTGGAGAGTCTAATTTCCTAAACCTCACAAAAACTGCTACATGTAGTGGCTTTTATGTAATCATAAATGTGAGTTCTCCCATGTGATTTGTCACTTACCACTAATATTATCCAATTTATCCACTCAAATGCAAATAAGTAACACCTGCTTGGTAATTCAATGTTTTGATTATGGTAAATTATGTTTAACTATTCAAACCAGCTATATATTGCAAATTGTATATTACTGACTTAGCTACATAAGCTATTGACTTAAGTGACTATAATACAACACATTACAGCTAATGAATTGTAGCTAATGAATGCAAAGTTAATATCACAAAACAGCTTATTGACTTGACCTGAAACTAATATACATGTGATTAAAACATGAAGCATCTAATTACAGGAGCTGACCATTTTTAACCACCAGTGAAGAAAAACACAACACCACACCGTTTTTGGACACTGATACAACAGGAGCAAAACCCTTTAATATCAAAGTAAAAACAGTCTAAAGCTGCTAATAATTTGCTCCACAGACACTGTCTGCAGTTGCCGTCTGTCTATCACGTGCAGCCGAGCCCGGCAGCCTGACCCTGAACACACCTCAGAGCAGATGGCACTTTTTACCCACGGATTAAACGGTTCAGGACCTCATTATACAGTCCTGGCACAACCTCTGGGTTGCATCATTTGAGCAGATTAAACATCTTCTTTCTCTCTCAATCTCTATTTTTCCCCCTTCCTTTAACGTCACACTATCTTCTTATGCCCCCTGATTGCTTGTGATTTCTACTACGTCACAGGATTTTCTGCAAAGCCTCTGCTGTGTCCATGCGTACACATCTCATTAGGGTATGCACATGAACTGCACTGTCTTCAGTACACAATGTCAAGCATAAAGTTCACAACATTTTAGTTCCATCATGCCACCAAGTCACCAAAATCTGTGTGTTTTGCAGACGTTATTAAACTGTAAAATAACTTTGGGCTCTAGCAGAACTTCTGCCTCTATTGTTCTGATAACCTAGCAACAAAACAGCCGCTGACTATTTAAAGACTGTGAAAGTGTTGAAGCTGGTAACTGCCAGACCAAACACACACATACAGTACAAAACAGCCTCTTTGTTTTTCTACCTGGCATGGTATAATTAGATAAAAGGCACTTTTTACACAACATGGATGAACTCATGTTACATAAAACTGATGTCTGCCTAATATTCTACAGTAGCCTGTTACAATCACAGATGATCGAGTATATGTGCTCTCCCCAAATCTGTCCTGAAATTAATGTCTGTATCTATAAAACCATCTGCCTGCTTGCATAAGAGAACAGGTGGCCTGCTTAGGTCTGTGCAACCAAAGGTTTGCACATGAACACAAACACACACGCACACACATGGTTAACACACATTTACTGTATATGCACACAAAGTTAAAAAGTGCAGTCTTCAGCAACCATCCGACAAAAACAACAATACACACACCTTTCTTTAAAAAGAAATAAATCACTAATCCATAAACTATTTCCATGAGGAAAAAAAGCAGGACATTGCTTGATATACAATATTGATTCTTTAGAAACAATAAGAGTTGTTAGTACTGTAAAAGTCGCTTGTGAAAGTGCAGGATAACAAAAATAAAAAAGGATAATATAGGGCTGCAACTAACCATTATTTTCATTATCGATAAATCTGCCAATTATTTTCTCGATAAATCAATTCATCGTTTGACCTATAAAACACCATGAAACTGAAAAATATCCTACAGCACAAGGTGACGTCATTGAATGTCCAACCAACTGTTCAAACCTTCAATTCACTATCATGTACAACCAAGAAAAGCAGCAAATTCTCACATTTGAGAACCTGGAAACATCAAGTGTTTGGCATTTTTGCTTGAAAAATGACTTAAATGATTATTCGATTATCAAAATTGTTGCAGATCAATCAGTAAAAAATAAAAAATGAATCGACTAATTGTTGCAGCACTAGAATAATACATGTAGAAGCATGAACAAACTAGCTACACATAGCTTACTAAGGACGTAAGTATTCGGCAGTATTCTGGCAGATATTGAGTGTCCGGTGTGTCAATACTTTTCATCAACATGCTGCCGATAAATCTGAGTTCATGATTAGTCTGCCAAAGAACATTTGAAATTCACTCAAATCCTGGGATATCAGATGGTTGTGAGTCATTTTTGTCTTGAAGTCCAAATGTAGCTGTGTTTTCTAGTTTTTGGTCTTCAGTCAAAAATGTTTTCTAACCTGCAGCTCAGCAGAGAGCTTGGAGAGAGATTTAACTCCCTTATGATCTACCTTATATTGGCTTCCAGTTGTTATTGTTGTGAATTTTCAGATTTTACTGATTGCCTGTAAAGCAATAACGGCTTGGCTCCAGCAACGCTAAGAAAACTTTTCATCTCCTGTGTACAGAAACACAAAGCTCCGTTCAGCTTTCAAATGGTGAACAAGCATTTTCAGCTCCAAGCCTGTTAATGCTCTCGTAGGGTGCTGATGATTGTGTTTGAGGAAGTGCAGTAGAATTTCAGAATTTTGCTTTAGCAGGACTTTGTGAGCCAACATTCACCCCTTTTGCCTTCATTTTAATGGTGCACTTAGCAGTCACTGAAATATTGAGTGGGCCGTCAAGCCTGTAGTCAGTTTTTTACATAAATCTGATATCATGTATTTCGACGCGTTTCCTGTTGGCTGGACTGAAGCCAGGAAGTGGTTCGCCCTCTGAT
The DNA here is from genome assembly GCA_005408345.1 of Macquaria australasica. Lineage (NCBI taxonomy): Eukaryota > Metazoa > Chordata > Actinopteri > Centrarchiformes > Percichthyidae > Macquaria > Macquaria australasica. Next base: position 40,971 of record SEMN01000752.1, read on the forward strand.
ATATAATGTTATAAACTAGGATTTCCTCTGAAACAGTAATATAGAAAGAAACTATTACTACATGGAACAAAATTCACTGTTTAGTTGATCATAACAATTCCAAACAAACCCATTATGGATTCATGTGGTACAGTCCATATTGTGCATGTAGGTCATGGTAGAAGGGGGAAAAAAAGTAAATATCCTGCTTTCCCCTCTTTGTTGTTCAACTCTTTCAGTTTGTTTTCACACTCAAAACCAGCAAAGACAAATAAGCTACAGCAGATAAGCTCACACCCTCTTCAGGAGGGCGTCCCTCAGTCGTGAGATTTCTAGCTCAGCTCAGCTCAGCGTCCTCTCATCAGAAGCCAGGGGATAGACCCTTTCATCCTCCTCAGCCAGGTACAGAAACAAAAACAGGCCATTGCTCCTTGTTTATGAGCCTGTGTCAGCATGAAAACAAGACGTTTCTTCACCATTTTTCTAAATTTAGACAGCCAGCACATTAATGATTAACACAAAGTATTAAAGAATCACTAATGTTATCTAAAGAGCACTACTTAGAGTCTAAAATCAATACTGGCGCAGCTGTGTAATCTAGCTGGAATGTAATGGAAACAGATTGATGACTTGATCGCTATTTTTGAAGAAATTTGCTCCAATGTGTGGAGGCCAATTATCTTTCCTTCACTTCACAGTTTGTTACATGATCTATGTTGAAATTACTTACGGTCAAATGGACACCAGCATGAACTGGAGTCTGTCTGATATTGCTTTTTCAATAACTTGCTGAGTAGAGAGGTTTTTTTGGGTTTTTTTTTAAATATATTACCATTAAAACCTCAAAGCCTGAGGTGCAGGGGACAGATATGCTACTTCACCTTTAGAACAAACTATTCTGCGTTTGTTTTCCTCTAAGCACATGCACAATATAATTACATTATTATACTATAGCCTACTTGTAGGCTGTGAGTGTGACTGTGAGTCCAGTTCAAATCACTGCAAGTTCAAACGTTACTAAAACAACCTTTCCTGCATTGCTTGACTTGTGAAGAAAGGTCTTTTCTCTGTGCAGCATTAACCGCAACCTTCCACTGTATTATAACAAACGTGGTTTAAGTAGTGATGTTTCTAAATGTGAACAACTCCTGATAAATGTCATATATTTAAGGTGTTACTTTGAAGTATTTGCTTTAAGTGGATCTGTGTAGCCCTCTGCTTAACAATAATGACTTCGGTAACACAGTCAGTGTAACATGGATAAAACATCAAAGCGCACAAGGTTCAGAAACAGGATTCATCCCAGGAGGAGGAGGCTGCAAGACCTCCAACTCTGCGTCACACTTACAGCAAGTAGAGAGTCCGATACCTTAACATCGCAAACTATTTAACTAAAGAAGAAAAGTCAGCTCAAAAATAATAAATCATCACCGGACGCAAAATAATCACATTAGCGACCAACCTTTCTGCTGCTTGAAGGACTGGATTGAGCCCGAGTGGTGCACCATTGCGACGTTCAGTTGGTTTCCAGCGTTAATTGAATTCCGTATTTGAAAAAGCAAAATTGCAGAATACATGGGAAACTATGGTGGGGTTGCGTAGGTGTTCTCGCAGCTCCCATCCTGCCAAACGATCTCACGGGCGATGCGCAAACCCCAGCAACACCTGTCTAAGCTCCGCATGCTCCCCCCACTCCGCTCCCCAACCACCATCATCCACGGCTGTTGTCATGGTGACGGGCGGTAGGGGAGGTCCTGAGATGGACACGTCCCCCTCCGTCCTGATTTACTGACTCCAAAATAAGCTGCGGGAAATTACCAAGGGCAGCAGATCTCAAATGGACCGACAAGGACATGTATTGATTCGCTCATCAATCATCGTCCTTTACCCGCGCTGAAAGCTGCTTGCATCCTAAGTCATCACGTACAGTTAGGTTACAGTGCTAACTAAAATATAATGCAGCCAGTGCTGGTTCAAAAAAATGACCTCGGAAAATGATGTAATTTCACCTTCAATAAGGATTTTAATTTCCATTTTTCAATTTTCATTGAAGCCACAACAAGTCCCTTTGTAATCGTTTTTTATCAGGTCATTTTGCTGCCTTGAAGACTGAAACCTCACCAAATAAAAATCTTTGAAAAGTCATTCTAAATAAAGCCTTTTTAGACAGACTGCCATGCATTACTGCAGGAAAGTCAGAAAGGATTTCACACATACAAGGGCCATCAGATTTTCTAAACCAATTGGACATCACGTAATCTTCAACATAAGACACACATGACAATATCCAGTGCTGTTGACAGAAGCCATGAGTCTTTGGCCGACAGCCACAGCCAGGCCTAACTGTTACTTCATGCAAAAACAACAAAAAAATTTGACCAAAGTATCAAGAAAAGGAATATGGACCATTTGACTTTTTTTCTAGGCTGTGAACCATTTGCTTTGGCAGGCATTTAAGACTGTGAGTCTGTGAGGAAAAACTCAAACCAATCAATACTATAGCTTACTACTACAGGGCTCACTGCTCAGCTGACACACTGCTGCTGTGGAGGCAGGGGGATCCCTCGCTTGAGAACAACTGTTATATCAGTCATGAAAACTGAGCAGGGTGTTAAAAATGGCTGCAATATAGTTTGATAGCCGGATGATAAAGTTGGGAACTTTGTCATGCCGGCTTTATTGCACAAATGGGACTCAAATGATAAAAATAGTATTATTTGGTTTTTGAGAGTTTTTGTAGATCGTTATAGATTTGGGGCGACAGAATGAATTAAAAAAACAACATGAATTTCTTACTTAAAATAAGATATTTCTCTGCTATACTACTCTGCCTTATCACCTTGTTTTCATTTGTCTGTTTGAATTTAGGGCTCCTTTTTAATCTCACTGATGTTAACTCGTGCCTTGATGCACCTCTGTTATCACCTGCACATTTTACTGTTGTTTTTGACAGCTTTTAACATTTACACGTGGCATGGAAAAAATTGAATAGGAAGCATTTTTATTATCAATCACACAGTCAATTTATGTGGTAGCTAAACGTGCACCTTAGTGAGTATATGTAGACAAAACATACAATATTGTCTCCTTATCACTTTGCCTTGGGTCTTCAATTGCAATGGTTTATCTGCAAGGTCACTGGTCTTATCTCAATGTCATCCGCGCAGAGTTTCAGACCAGCAGACATCCAATCAGGATCTGGAACTCATGGGAGGGAAAGCCCCGTGTTGTTCATGTTGTTCCTATGTGAGCAGACACTGAAGTGACTGCTGTGATCTGGTCAGTCTTCACCGGGTCATGATAACACAGGCTGCAGTTTGGTCTGTGGTCCCACCTTTGTTTATCAAAATCTGTCTGTGCTGGTATTCTGGCATCTGTCATAGATGCAAATACCATCTGCTTTCTTGCAGCCCAGCACGACGCTCCTCCTCCCACTGTTCTGTTGTTTATTGAGGACTGGTGGCAGCGCTGTGCGTGCCAACCCCTATAAAATGTCATCGAGCTACCAGGCAAATGCATTTCTTCCACTAGGCCAATAAATAAATAAGTAAGCAGCTCTTATACGGTCAGCCCCATTAAAAATGTTATCTCTTCGATTCCTGCCTGTTAGTTTAGAGATGTAGGTCAGATGACAGTGCTGCAGAGAGAACAAGGTTTTAGATAAATAAAATACTGCCACCTTGTGGTTAAAAAGTAGACTAACTGAGCTGTCAACATTCAGCTCCAACCACTCCAAGAACCTCAAGGGGCTTTTGCATTATTCACCTCAGCCTATGCGTGTAAATATACAATCATGAACTGCTTTTGACAAGATTCATGTACTGAATGATACTCTTGCAGCCTCAAAACAAAATGGTTAGCTTTCACAACGTCTTTGCATCAAAAGCCAAACAATAATTTTCACAGTTAAAAGATATGAAATCCACAAAATCTGTGCTGCAAGATGCACTCCGTTTTAGGAAGCAAACTTAATTTTCAGCTGTCAACAATGAGTAGTCAAAATTATATAACTGCAAAATAACTACAGTTAGATTATAATGGTAATAGGCTACTTAAAAAGATAACACTAAAACTAGCAATCAAATATTTCAGTCAAAGAAAAGGTCACAGTTATCTGTAGGGAGAGATATTTAATCACATTCAGAAACAATCAAAGCTGTACCTTCCCTAATATTCAAACATCTCTCGTTGCATAAAAAAGTTCTGTGTTTGCACAATGTTCAAAGACTTGAAGAACTCTCCACTTGCTCAAGACGTTCCTGAATGACAAAGACCTCTAACGTCAACACACTAAAGTACTACTGATGTCTTGCTCTAAGGCTTAGCAGCTGAGGGATCTGCTGATGAAGTTATTTTAAAAGTTCAGGGTAAACAGTTCAACTGAGGGTCTAAACCTTTCGTCTTTATACTGAGGTCAAATCTGCAATGTAGTATTTTCACTATCACTTAGTCTATTTTGGGTTTTTTAGATTAATCAATTAATCATTTAGACTAAAACATTTCAGAAAATAGTTTTTAAAATGCGGGTTTTGTTTGACAAATAGTCCAAAACCCAAAGGAATTTAATTTTCAGTGGTATAAAACAGAGAAATGCGGTGGATCCTCACATTTGAGAAGCTGGAACCAGAGAATATTTGGTGTTTTTGCTTGATAAATGGCTTTAATAATAAATCGATGGTCAAAAGTGACAATTAATTTTCTGTCTATCAATTACTTCACCAATGGATTAATTGATGGTGTTCGACAGCCTCATTAACTCTCCTAGTGACAGAGTCAGCATGATCCATATTTATTAAGGAATCTGCTTAAATTCTCAGTATTAGCCTTAGACTCTATATACACAGGAGGTGTGCAGACATATGCCCAACAAGCATGGGCTGCTGGCAAACTCACCGGAGTGTTGGTCGGTCTCTGTCTCTGTGCCTCCAGAGGGGAAACTGTTGGCAAGCGAGGAGCTCCAGGACGCCGAGCGGCTGATGGTTGGATTTATAGGAACGTGCCTGTCGGCTCCAGAACTGGAGGCCTGACTCTCCAGCAGGGGAAGGAACATACAGTTCTCCTGATGACATGATCCTGCAAAACACACACACACACATCACCAAGACACAAAGTGGTGATCAAAGCGTGAGTCTACAGTACTGATACCATGTTATTAAAGTATTTCTGTTGTTGCTTTTATCTTGAAGGGTATCCTGTCACACACTCAAACCATGACACCACTTGCGTAAGTTATCAGAGGGAAAATGTAATAGCTTGTATGTTCAGATCAGTAAAAATGTGTAGGTGATCACAGCAGTTCAGCTCCCTACTTATCCCTCTCGTGTTACTGCCCTCATACATTTTTAACACATCTTTATAAATTCCTTTTTACCCTCTGATACTTGACACTAATGAGGAACAATAAGGCCTCTGGCTTTCCAAAACCAACTGTGTAACTCATCTGATCAGGTTAGATTTTTGATTAAAATCAGTTAACTGCCAGAAATGTGTATTAATTAGTAAAGACTAACTAGACACATAACCATTCTGAATCCTAAACTGGTCACTGCCGAGGTTAAGCAAGTTAGCATACAATAATGCATTTTAATTTGTTTACAATGGAAAAATAACATCTACAGTCAGAGATTTCCATTCAGTGTGTGCTGATGTGTGCTCCCTCCCTCGTGTGTGCATTCAGCTTCATTAAGACCAACAGGAAGAGCCAGGGGGCTGCACAACAGTCCAAACAACATGACTCACAAACATTCAGAAGTACTTTACATCTCTGAAAATATTCTCCACAGGCTCAACGACGACATCTCCCTTCAGCATCTCTTCTTGATGGAGCACACAAGAAAACAACACAATGGCTGCGAGATGTGCTTGTGCGTACAGTACATTATTGAAAATGCTAAATTTTAAATGTGCACAGTTTAGTTCATGACAGCAACAGAAATTACTACCAGAGGGCTGTGCAACACAGTCCTGCAAGAATGGAGGGTGGTGTAATACAGAAGAAAAATACAGCAATATGTGAGTGATACAGCTGGTTGAGACCTCAACCACTTCAGTGTACGTTCACTGAACAAGTACAGTTTCTCAACTCTCTGTGGTGCTTCACTGACAAACACCATTAACAGAGATTATTGCACATGGAGGTCAAAGAAATAATAGTGACATGGAAACTGCTGCGTGTACCAGAGCTCTAGACAACTGGACAGAAAAAAAATCACTTCCCCTGAAATGGCCATTACAGCTGTGTAGTCTAAGTGCAGTAATATAATGTCCTGAAGATTTCCAAACTGTGCAGACACTAGGTAGATCGATTGATGAGTAGGTACTTCCTGCACAAACTTCCTGGCACATTGATTATTTATTTAAACAAATACATTTCAAAGCCTCGGGTCACTGAATTCCTCTCGCAAGTAACCGTGAATCTATGATGAGGATGTTGAGGAAACTTTGACTCCATTAACCACGTAAAAGTATCATTTAGCATCACAGCTAGACTGTCTGCCAAATACTATTACCATGACTATGACTAAATTACTATTTTGCAATAAATGTCACAAACACATTTTGGGTTTGTAGACAAGCTTAGGGGGTTGCATAATACAATCAATGTATTATAAACACTTTACAATATGGAAATGTCAGCAGCTGATAAAGAAATGTAATTTAGTTTGAGTGCAGCCAGGTGGACAGTTTGTCCAGCAACTTGTTAATTGAATAAAAGGGGCATCAGTGTTTATCACCTTCATACATACAAGCTAAAGGGGGTGTATATCCAGTCTGGAGGGCATTTACACTGCAGTATTTCCATTACATAATGGCTACTCCAACCTGGTCTGTGCCTTACATCTCTTAAACAGCTTACATTAGTCAGCAATGATCACTTAAGGCCACATAAATGTTTCCACAACATCACAACACTCTCGTTTCTTTGTTGGATGATGAAAAAATGTTAAGATATGGCAAACTGCATTAAGAAGCAAAGACAATTTTAAACAATGACCATCGTTGTAAAATGGCATGCAAACTCTCAAAAAATCATGATTCCAAAAAAAAAAAAAAAAAGGATCTTGACTGCAGCAGACTGGTGCAGATTTTCCTGAAACTGTGGAGTCCCCCAAAACGCCACAGACAGAAAAGTGAAACATTAGACTGTATCTTCTGCAGCTAGAAAATAATGTAATAATAATAATATTGTTTTCCTAAAGAAGTTTATAACGTAATACACAATTTCTTTTTGGTTGTAATATTTTAATAGTGAGAAAGAAGAAGAAAAAGACCACTACACAGAGCTCGCTACAAATTTGTTTTTAAAATCAGATTTTCACAAATGTCCTCCCAGGAAGCTTTTTGCTCACAACTCCTCTATTGGGGGAAGCACTCTTTTAAAGACAATTCCTTTGACATCTCTGCTTTATGTACACTGATCACTAGTGAGGAGTGACCAAAAAAATGGAGTGAGGGGGGCACACACTGGGGAACTAAACCAGCGTCAAACGCTTGATGATTTATAGTATGGTAAACAGTTCACCCAACTTGCCAGCAGAGCCACCATGTCACAATTTGCCCCCATGTCCCCCTCAGAGTCTCTGCACACCACTGAACATTATCCACATGGCTCAACACAGATGAAAACACTGTCCTATTAGCTATCAGGACACAACACAGTTTTTGCCCTTTTCATCTCTGCCTGAGGCAGTGATGATTTAGAAGAGCTAATAAAAGCCACAGCATTCATTAGATAGCTCATTAAACTGAATGATGCTGAATATGTTTGCTGGATTTCCCTCGAAAATAGTCACACTGACCTGTGCAAACATGTCAATGATAAAATGAACGCCACACACCAAAAAGACACATGAAGTTTCCTATGTGATTTTTATTCTATTTAATGTACAGGCCACTGACCACCTGATCTATTTCACCTTTACAGAGAATGACATGAAGAAAGAACCCAGGTGTTCTTCCTAAAAGAAATTATCACTGACTAATGTAGCTTCACCTTCACTACCTTGCCTGTTCATTCATTCATTATCATCTCACTTCATAAATAAATCAGTCCTCAAGGATCGGTTTTCATCAATAGCTTAACAGTGTGTTGCAACAGTTTTTTTTTTAAATAACAGACTAAGAATTATAATGGACAATTGTTAACAAGTACAAGTGTACTTTTACACTCAAGAATGTCTGTTGAGTACATAATTAGAGTACAAAAATGGTTTTATTTAAGTTACAGAACAGAAAGTGTGTCAGAGAGACAACATGTAGGCTACCTTGAATAACATGTTGCACAGCTTATTCAAATGTTTTAAAATAAATTGACTGCATAGACACTTAATAACAAAGACCAAACCACTAAACAAACATAGGGTAAATAACCTCCAGATAACAGATTTTAGAATTTAACTTTTATAGCTAGCTGTAGTTTTACTATGATTCCTCGTCAACTATAACACAGTGTGCCTCTTCCAGAAGTAAGTCAGCCTAAACCTACCCGAGGAGCTTCCAAGAGCCTGTGACACCTTGGCTTCCATTGCATGTACTTGCGCCTTGCAGTACAAATCCCCCATCTGCAAGTTTCGGGGTGACAACTTGTAGGACTACAAAAAGCTGTGCAATCTCATGAACCTGCCATCCCCACAGTGCAGCACTTTGAGCTGTGAAGTAGCCCGGGCGGTGCAGCGAAGACGGATGGGTGGAGTTTAAAGTGTGGTCGGATGAAGCGGGGTACAACATTAAACTCTCAGGCTATTGATTGTAGAATATTGATTGGACGGAGCTGCTGTGTGGAGCATCACTCACTTCGCATGGAGCTTTCTCATTAGTCTATGCGTGACTGACTACAACTTTTAACAAGAGAAGAGAGCCTATCCACTCTCTTAAAGGTAGGGTCGGCTTGAATTTGATGGCTTACGTTGGCACAATCTGCTACCATAGGTTAATGACACTTTTGACTCTTGGTCTATAGAATAAGTTATTTATTGTAGCTAATGTTATCGGCTGAAAGTTCCATATTGACTTTTCTTTTTCTATGTCCAGTTTACCTTTAATCTCGCCCAATATAGCATTTATAGGGTAATGGATCCAGGACGTCTCTGTAACCGGCTAAACTCTGATCCCCTCTGCTTCCAGTGTGGCCAGTCGTGACTGAAACGCAGTGCAACCGTCAGCGTGTAGCCAGCGTCAGTAGCGGTGGATGAATTATATCAGCGTCGTTACCATGGTGATTACTACGTTCGTTCTGTCCTTCGCCACAGGGCGGTGCTGTCGGACCGGCTATCGCATCCGCCCACCCCGTGTCACACCGAGCTACGTTCAAAAGCCCGTTTCACTATTCACTGTTCTACGATGAAAACATCCTAACACAGTTAAGTTAACCGCGGTGTGTTATACATAAGACGACAGCTGCTTACGTTTCATTAACTATGAAACAAGTCCCGCGGTGTTTTTTGTTTTTTTTACGAGTGACATGACAGCAAAGTTACTTTTGTGTTTATAAACTGTAACTTGCCGTTATTGAACATAACCCCGGCAGACCAGTCAGCCAGTTGAACTCTAACCAAAACAAACTCAGAGGGGGAAATATTTGGCTTTCAGACAGATATTTTCCAAATGCCGAGGCGATTAAACAAGAGGTGGTGAGGAGAAATGATTTATTAGGTGGCTTGGAGAAGTAACTGGGCTCGTAGTGGCAGCTTAGGCTAGCTGTTAGCTAGAATGCTAACGTCACCGTAGCTAACAGAAGCCGTTAGCCGACGGCGACGCTATGCCAGACGACCCATCCGCAGCCGCTGGGAGTAACTTAGGAGCTGCTGCTTCTGTTGCCTTAACTATCAAGCCAGCTATTTGAAGCCGGCTTACCAGCTACCCAGGTAGTTAACTAGTCAGGCTAAACGTGATAACTCATTTTCTACGTTGCTTTTTTTTTTTTGCCTCGAATAACAACTCAAGTATGGGGATGTGCCTACCGTGCCTTGGTGGAGCAGCGGACGACGCTGTTGTCACTCCAGATCCAGTAAGTTAATTTACTAAACCTTTTTATCGCCAGCTGTGTCACTAGATAAGTCAGAATCTCGCACTTGTATTCCAGTATACAATATGAATTGAAACAAATTAATTTGAAACTAACGCTACGGGAATAGGCCCTACTAGGTAATGTTCAGTAGGCGTTGACTGTTTAGCCTCAGTGAACACGTTAAGTATGCTACAGGCCCAACACAGTTAGGTCAAAACTGTTTGCTCTCAGTTGTAGTTTACAAGTTTTCTACGTGTTTTGTCAGGAGATAAGAAGACGACAATTAGCTGAGGCCGCCGAGAAGAGACAAAAAGAGGTAGGTTCTTCTACAGCTGGTAACTGTGTGTCGATGTGTCAAGTGCTAAAACACTGTCAAGACAGTGTTTTAGTACACTTGGTTGCCAGATTATTAGGTACTACTAATACACCTAATGTGTACTCTAATACAACAACTCTGCAATAATTCCTACCATCATGAAAGTAGGATTTATTGTAGTTTGTAATGTCGTTGAATTGTGTTGTATTATATTGAGAGGTGTTTCTAACATTTTGTCTGCCCTTATTAGAAACACCTCTCAGTATAGCGCAATACAGTTCAACAGCAAAACAAACTACAGCCTCCAAAATAACCAAAAGGCTCAACAGTTTAATCAAAAACTGAACATTATAACCTTTGCAAAGATAGGATTTACTTCAGGGTTGTTCAGACTGCATTAGGTTTATCTAGATTTACCTAATAATATGGTAACTGAGCATAGTATAACTTTGTAGCCTGCTCTTAGATATATATATATATACATCCCATTCAAGGTAGATGCACTTGACAATGTGGTAAGTGATTTTTTATTGTACAGAAAAGCCACTTGCACACCCGTAAGAGCCATGCTAAAGTTGTATCAAGGTAAGTAGACATGGACCAGAATGAAAACTCTTCATGGCCAGGTGAATCTTTTGGATTGGCTGATATCTCAACTTCCACGTCTTTCTGCTCCAAGTCACTGTTTTCATCTTTCTCCTGACACCCTGACAATTCACACTTTTACTACTGCAGATGAAAGCATTGAGCCCTAACCCACAGTCACGTTTCAGTCAGCTGCTCCATCCTTTATCTGAATTGCCTTATTTGGCAGTTAAAGAGTGTCCTTTTTGCTAGTTGTGATTGAACATGCCTTGTGCTTTTTGAAAAGATTGTGGTAAAATAATTGATAAAAAATGCTTTAATAAAAAATAATGCACGTTTTTAAGACTGCTTGTATATATTTTGTAACATATACACAAGATATAAACACTTTTCTAATGAATTTATTGCCTGTTAGTGCTTGATCGTATTCCTCTCTCTTTTTCAGACAACATACAGGGGTGTTAAAAATCCAGAAGCAGTTGAGAGGAAAAGGAAAAAACAGGAAGAGATTGAGAAACAGGCGATGACCACCTCTGTGACTGGTGGCGGCGGGTTGAAGGTGAGTTTTGTGTTCACAATCAAAGCTAAATGATTTCTAGAACAACAGGAGCATCATAAATATCGTTCCTGAGGTCCAGTGCAAATTAATATCTTTGAACACTTTTTCCTTGTGGCACTTTGTATGTTATCCGACATACAGTTTAGTGATACTGAACCATCTTTCACAAGTCAGTCTCATAAAAGCAGGTACAGATTTATATGTGATGATGCCAGAGGTTCCAGTCTGTGCTCTCTAGTTCCTGGCTGAGGCTGAGAATTGCCACATATAAGTTGTTGAATATATTTTAAAAAATGTATTATTTAGCTGTAAACTACCTTAAACCCAGTAAGAGGTAACATCAAAATATTACACTAAGCACATTTTCCAGACGACATCTAGTCTCATATGATGATAGATATTATATTGATATATCAACTAGCACTATGTTTCAAAGCCTGAAGATTGTTCCGATTATTTCTCCCTCTTTGTTTTCTAGTGGCAGGTGGGCTGAAAATGTAGACGGTAAAACCTGAAGTCTTGACTCTGAAGTCCAAAACAACATGAAGTATTGCTGCAAGATGACTTGAAAGATGTTTGAACTGCTGTCCATTTTTAAAATTAATTTCTTTTGCCTATTTTATAATGTTACGAGAGTAGTCGTGCTTCAGTGTGGTGAAGTGATTACAGACAGAACATCAGGACTTGCCCTCTTGTTGCCAAGTTATACAGGCCTGTTTGGACCTTTGGACAAGTCAGGGATGACACAGTGCAATTTGACAATTGATTAGACAGTCTTAGAATGACTAATATTAGATAACACAAAAAATATGATTATAAAGTCCAGCAGTATCTCTGATGTAAAGACAAAGCTGTCCTCAACACTAAAGCTTTTTCACTACACTTTTTTGGTTTTCATAGTGGAGGATAAATATTCACTGTATATCCACATTGGCCACATTACATTTTATATGACTTCTCCAAAAATCTGTCATGCATAACACATTTCACAAGTCAAACACGGTTTATGTTTACAGGAATTGAAGTGTGCTTATTGTGGGATTAGTATATAGAAATAAGCACCCAGTTAACACTAATTTCGCCTTGTTTAGGGCTCTATTTGTTGGCAACACAAAGAGTAGTGCAAAAACTGCTATAACTTTGCCTGTCCCTGGGGTATTTTCGTGACCAGTGCAGTTCACGTGTTACATGGGAGTCCCATAATGATGAAGGAAATGGGAGGGAATGTGCTGAGAATATATGACACCAGGTCTGCACTCGGTGCAACGTCATTTAGTTACTAATTTGGTGATTCAGTCAGGAAGCACAAACTACATACTTGACAAAATGTGCAACAGCTACAGAATACTGCTGAATAATGTAAAGAAAAACACAAAAAAAACACTAAAACACTCTCCAACCAGTAAAAATGAAAAGGAGGTGCACTAGGTTACGCCCTTAGTGACCTGGTGCACACGGCCTATTGGTCTTTGCACTGGTCTTTGCCATTGCTCCTTTAATATAACCTTTTTTTTTTTTTCTCAGCACAATTTGATTTTGTTGCATTGAATTATAATATATGCAAACATTGATGTGATGCCTGCTTAATTTAACTGAGATATGAAATGTGTTTGTGAATTGCCATATGACAAACAAGCTTTTGTTAGACATCTATTTGCACACAGTTTGTCAACATTTGGTAAACAGCAAATATGCTTGCTCACACTATGTTGGGAGAGATTCATGTCAACTGTAATGGAAACTGAAGGAAAAGAATGAAGTGTGTACAGTATGTTGTGAATTATTTACTTTGACTTGCTTTGAGTGCATTTCTTACAGCCTTCACTTGATGCTTAAATGCTTCCGGTGCTCTTGACATTTTGTAGAACAGGAAATCCAGCCAATGTTATTTGCTACAATAAACCACATTTCTGCTACTCTTGTGTGGATTTGAACATGTTTAGTGATACAATTTGCAACATACTGCAGATGAAATATATACTTGGTAAAGAAAAGAAAACAATTATGCTTAACTGTAGACTTTGTAAGTCTACAGTTGATACGTTTAACATTTACCAATATTTTTCGGTCTTACATACATGAAAAAGGTTTTAATTCCAAAGCAGACTTCTCCTTAAGGCCCAGGCTTTTAGTCAGAAAACATACCCAGTCCTGCTTAAAATATTTACAAAGTAGATATTTCAATGTGTGAAGTTTAAAGTTTTAAGAATTTATTGAAAATATACAGCTAAAAACAGGATTTGGCCTTCACATACAAACCTGTGGGTTACTTTGCATAGCCAGTGATCTCATAAAAAACCCACACATTCATTTTCCAGGTAATAAGTTGTACAAATCAATACACAGAATGATAATTGAATTATATCTATTAATTGTAAGAATCTGAACCTAGGAAACAGAGTATTTATCAAGTTTCAATGATTGCACTACCTCTAGAGGTCAGTAACATACAACAAATTGAAGAATTGCAGAACCTCAAATGAGTAAATCAACTGTATTATAATCAATCATAAATCAACGAGGTTCTACTTAACTACATACTGCATCTTGTACAGGTGATTGTCCATGTTCTTACAACAGAAATCAAAACAGGAGCTATCCTAATAATGAATAATTATTAAAAATGATAATATAAAAATGTATTGCATAGAATAGTTTTTTTTCAACATGTAAACAATCTAAGCATTGCTTCATTTTCTTAGCCTCATAAGAATACATCATAAAGAAAAAGCCATAAGATGTTATGATGCTTGTTTTCTTGGAGAGATTTGGCAGTTTTTACAAGAATGCTAAACAGTAAACTATCATGTAAATATTTGGTAAATTACATTTCTTTGGACAATAAGGTTTCCACTTATTCTTCTAATGTCATAATTAAAGTTCAATTTGAAACTTAAGTGTGTTGCCTCCCACTACAGCCACCCGTGTATTCCAAGGCATTTGGGATAGAAATATCAGCCAAATGGCAAATTGAAAAAAGGGGGAAAACAATGCATTGCCTTGGTGGAAAATGTGGCACACCAAGGAATACTGGCTTCTTAAAGGTCTTGAAACCTCCACTACTTACTTGCTTTCGTTCAGAAAAAGTTCTATTCTTAACATGTACAAACACAGTCAGGAAGATACCATAGGCCTGATCGACTATATGAAAGGAGCGTGTGTGCTAAAAACTGAAAAGATTGTACCTACTATAAGTGATATATTGCTTAAAATACAATTAGTGATTGAAAAAAAATTCAAAGAAAATGTACAGCTTCACTTTTACCCACTTAACTGATTATATTGTAATGACTGACACATTTTTCAAAGCTGTTTACAGTTCTGTAAAACTAAATAAAACACATTGTTAAGGGCCTACTAGTGTGATTGCAGGCTTCAGCTGCTCACAAACATCCATTTGACTGAATTCTCTTTGACCGAGAAAACAAAACCAAAGCATCACTTTTACACAAGTGTGCTTTCCATGAATGCATTTGTCTGTAGCCATAATGTGTGTAAGAACAGGGATATGTTACATAACTGCATCCATTAGGGAGTTAACAATGGCAAGAAGTCATCCTCTGAGTCCTTTTATTAATGGCACTTTTCAGTCTCATGTCTTTACTTTTTGCTGCGGTAGTGGGCTGCCACCACCAAGTAGCTGTCAGGGGTGAGGTCCTTGATGTTTGGGGACTTGCTGCTGATTGGGGACGTCTTGCCCTCCACCCGGGAGATTTGGAGCATGCGGCATGGGTCGTGTTTCAGCAGGTAGCTCTCAAAGGTCTCCCAGCCTCCACCAACACGCACCATCACGTGCTTGTTGTGCAGCATCTGCAGAGAGAAATAGGATTATAGTGTCTCTTGTGATGTCCGTGTGTCAAAGGAGAGTTTTAAATGGTTGTTGCTGAGCCCTTCCTTCTATTGGACTAATGTAATTTTGTTGATTGAGGCTTTGGTTCTCAGGCAGAAGCTGAATGAACAGTTAAGCACGGCTTTGATGTCTGAGGTTGTTGATTGATATTGGGGGCCTCGGACTGGTTGATGTGCTTGGAGGGAAGCTTTCGCCATCTCTTACCAGGCTAATGCCATGTTGAGCCGACTACAGACAGACACAGACTGATTGATTGATATCACTGTTCGATTTCTGGAATTGCATAATAAACCACAGCCTCGCTGTGGGTATGAATATCTGCACCAAATTCCATGGCAATTCATCTAATAGTTGTTGAGATATTTCGCTCAAAACCACAAATGCAAACCTCGAGGTGGCACTAGAGGAAAATTCAGGGGATCTCCAAAGTCATTAGGGAACCATTAATGTCTGTGCAGTTTTGTGCCGACCCATCTTGTAGATGTTGAGATATTTCACTGGTGGTGCTGCAGGAACAGTGAGAGGCTCACCAAAGTCAGTAGGATTCATCCTCTGGGGACCATGAATATCTGTACAAAAGGTCATGGTAGTCCATGTTAATAGTTGTTGAGATGTTTCAGTCTGGACCAAAGTGGTGGACCTACTGTCTGACAGAGCGACAAACAGACAGGCCGACATAGCCATTCCTAGAGCCAGGCCACTAAGCATGCCATTTCATCACTAAGAAGCACAAAACCTAAACGTTACAGTATATTCTCTGCTTAACCACGGAATTACATGCAGTGTTTTTTCATCATCCAATCTGCAACATTTGCTTCAAAATGATGCCACCTGCCACATCAGAGCACATTCTCAAGGTTGGGTACCATGGCAACACCGGCCCTTATAATAAAGAGAAAAAGAAGAAATAAAAGGCTCTGATATATTGGAAGCTCAGACACTCACATTCCCCAGAGGCTGTGCACATAAAACATGTCTGGCTCGCTATGGAGCCTTATCACCCCCTACTGTACCTCATTAACACGCCATTACACCTCTACTAAAACAAGCTTGTTGGTAAATAAACAGGTTGTTATTAAGACTATTGGGATGCTATATTTGTCTTCAAAAACACAAACAGTAGGAGAATGATTCAGACAAATACCAAACTAAATCGTTTGATAAAAAGGGTAAAGTACCTCATGAGATTGTCACCTCAGTCCGGCCAGATATGAGGCTTCCTGCCCTCCAGCAGCATAACATGCAACATTTATAAGCCTCTTAAAAGATTCAATCAAGAGGGCACTGGCGGGGCAGTGCTTCCAATCACCAGGACCAGGCCTTCAGGCTTTGTGGCTGTGGATTTAATGGACCTGTGTGATGCAGAGGGGTTTCAATCACGCTGCTTTGGGACAAGACCCTTGTTGGAGCCCATTCCCTCCTCAGCGGCCCAGAGAAGGACAGAGGCCCCGGGCTGAGCTTGGACAGCACTTCTCACAAACACTGTGATGTTACTCTGCCCCCTCGTTGAAGCTACAGCCACCTCATTTATTCCAGGAGCTGAGAAGGTCAGTCGCTCAGGCTGTTCAGATAACTGTGGAGTAGACTCTTATACGTGCTGCATGCCACTGTTGCCCTCGCTCCACGGCTGCCTACAAACAGTGACTGGGCCTAACTGTATTTATGCCTTTTCAATGGAAACAGCTGCTGGGGGGTAAAACCATCTTAGGAATTTTAATTAAAGCATCTTGACTGTGAAGAGTGCTGGCTGGCTGAGAGACAGAGGAAACCAGGTTTAACACTTGCTTTGGCCTGATCTGATCAAATGATGTATCTCACATACTGTAACTGTGATGAGTACACATGAAACACGTACAATGCAATTATACACAGTTTTTAGGTTTTTTTTTTCATATCTAAATGAAGGGTCTAAGCATAGAGGGAGTTGTATGCTGTAAAGATTGTAAAGCTCTTTGTGCCAAATTTGTGATTTTGGTCTATATAAATAAAATTGACTTGACATGACTATATACTGTACAGCAGACTGCACTGGATCAACACTGTGAGCTTCTCACCATTTGTCCTTGGTTGCTCAGCAACACAATGAAGACTGAAGCACTCAGTCATCAAAAAGGCATCAAATGATAATACATATTGAGATTTATTCACAGAATCTACTGTTATTCTAGCAGGAAATTAATGTCTGATTGTCTTCATTAATATTTCAAAACAGCTTTGTTCATCCAAACCTTACAAAGACTGAGATTTGATTAGGTTGAGATTTGACTTTAGTAGTTGCAATATAGTGGGCCGACAGCAGAGGACACCCAAGAGTAAACTCCTTTTGAAGATCTTTACATCCCAAACATACTGCCATGAATCACATTCTTAGAGGTGTGAATCCTGGTTGTGGGTTGCCAAGTAACCAGGATCCCAAGGGAACCAATGCTACTTCTCTAATCTGTGTTAGCCTCCATTTATATTTCTCCAATATCCTTTATCCCTCCCCTCAGAGAAAGTCCAGTAACATTTCCTGGGTTGATAGATTCAATGTGATTATAAGATGTAATTAATGCAACGGCCAGTATTGGGTGATAGAGCTCAGTAAAATATTTTCCATGTAATGACTCAGTCATCAGATCGTATGGAAATGTGTGGAAGTTATTTTCCTTTTGCAGCCAGTGAGCCACATTATGTTTGGCTGAAGATGGACATTGTCGGAATACCATTACCAGTAAATGAGACCTCACAGCAAAGGCGGGCTCTCCAGACACAATGGGTTACATTCATTTTTACTGCCATATGCTGTGCGAATGGAGAGGGGTTTACACTGCAATGTGAGACCTTATTGTTATCAACCCCAAACTGATTTGAAAATTAATAGAATGGATGAAATTGGATTAGCAAAAATATGAACTTGAAATATGAAATATGTCATTTTTGTGAGGTTTTCTCTGTCCTTGTTTTATGATGTAAAATATATCGACCCAATAAAACACGTAGAGTAAAAATTAACTGGCATGACATGTTTAACAGCAGAGATCCAAAGTTAAAGTAAATGTCTAGTTCAGTTCAGTTTATAGATACTGGCAAGTCTTTGTTTGATGTCTTTGCTTGATTATTACCAACTTTGTATTTTTACTTCACAACATATCCAGCATTTGCAGTTACTAATTACTTTGCAGAATAAGGTTTTTTATTTTATTTCTGATAATGTGATGCATAGCTGGACAATAAGCTAGCAAACAATATATGAAGCACAGTGGTGGAAGAAGTATTCAGACTCTTTACTTAAGTAAAAGTAGCTAAACCACAATTGTAAAACATTCCAAGTAAAAGACCTCCATTCAAAATGTTATGCTAGTAAAAGTACAGAAGGATTATTAGCAAAATATACTAAGTATTAAAGGTAAAATAGTCATAGGCAGGTCCCTGTCAGTGTTGGATTATTGCCACTGACACAATGACATATAATGTTTTATTTTGCTGCTGGTGGAGCAAATTTGAACTTTTTTAAAATACTCTTGGATAGATGGATTGACTAGATGATGCTGATTATATGATTTGTATGTAGAATATTAATCTGTAAAGTCAGTAACTATACAGCATCTGTCAAATAAATGTAGTGGAATAAAAAGTACAATATTGAAAATGTAGTGAAGTACAAGTAACATAAAATGGTACTCAAGTAAGTGCAAGTACTTCAAAATTGAACTTAAGTACAGTAGACATGTAAATATACTTATGATGAAGTATTAAGTGCACCTGGACCTTCCTCAACAATAAAATACTGCTTATATGTTAATCAATAATATAACACTCAGACAGAGAAACCGGGACTTTTATTTTGAATTGGATATTAATTGTGGTATTTTTACATTTAACTACATAAAGGATTTGAAATACTTTTCTAACACGAGATGCTGCATACATCTAAACACTATTGTAATAAACTCACCCGGATAAAAAGCATCTTCTCCCCAACGCGGTATCGACCCTGTGACTGTCTCTCTACACAGAATTTATTCGGACATCTGCAGGGGGGGTCATCAGCGATGTATCTTACCTGTAACACACACAAGATGAACATATTACATGTGTTTCCGCCATGATATTGAAAGTAAAAGCAAAACCAGAGGTTAACTACTGCTAACTTACAGCATCATCCAACAGCTTCCCTGTACTTTTCTTGCTGGAGCTGACTTTAGTAGGAGTCGGAGATGGGGAAGGAGACGGGGTAGGAGATAAAGAGGGAGATGGAGGGAGGGGCTGAGCTGGGGATACAGGTGATGGAGGTGGTGGAGGTGCTTTCTCTTCTTGTTCAATCTCTTTCTCAAGTTTTATGAGGCCAGGAGGCTCCACGTTGTACCTAGACCAAGGAAACAAAAAGTAAAGATTTACAAAATAATCCAAAGAAGTTAATAGGGAAAATAGTCATGGACAAACTAAAATAAACAAAGAGAAAATATAAAAAGCGAGATCATACCGTGATGCTATCCGTCCCAACTCTAAAAGACAGAGGCACACTTCTCGTGGCTGCTTATGAAGAACTACAGGAAGAGATCAAGTTTTAGCATTGGGTGTTTACAGTATATAGACATTGCATGGTATCTGGAAAAAGGCAATGAGTGAGGATGAGTGGCTGTGTGATGGTAAGAGGCACACAAAAACGATTTTCATGCATTCAAATGTTCCTCTCCTCTGCAATCCTGTTTATCCCGAGTCAAATGAAAATGAGAATTGTTCAGACTTGGAATGTATATATAGGCCTGAGGTGTTTATTGTAACCTCACCGAACATACGACCCAACAGTGAGAGTGGATACAAGATGTACAATACATGTGACACACCACACCATGCATTATAGACAAAATATTCACTGCATGATAGCAAACCTGGTGTTGTTACATCTACTGCTGAAATGATAAATCCATCCAGAGAAATAAAGGAAGAAAGAGAAAGAACGAAAGAAAGAAAGAAAGAAAGAAGACAGGTGTCAGCTGTTACTGTTTCCTAAAGTATTTCCACAACATTTTATATGACAATTACATGTCCACTGCATGTGAAGGTGCAGTGTTAATAGATTACTGTGTGTGTAACTTAGCCTCCAGAAATTATTTGCATAGTTTAAATTGCTTAGCGATGGTCGACCAGCCATTAGTCAGAAATTACAGGAATGTACGAATATTCTGGGTATTTCTGTCACTGGCAGGGTCATAAACTGTACATCGGATTGTAAGGACAACATTTCAGTCCAGGAATATCTGCAAGCATATTTCAGTGACATAACATGTAAAAAATCCTTGCAATAGATTAGAGAGGCATAGATACAACACTGAGTGTGTGAATGAGGAAGAGAGCAAAATGCTCCTACTCTGGGTTGAGGAAAACATTTGCATAGTGTTGGCCTACTTTCTCACTAACTTACACCCTTCTGTCTGTGCTCCCTTTGTTTTACTCCAGACAATTTGTGCATGAGCACAGCATTCAAGATGCACATGTCCTTATCATCAGGTAGAGCTGATCCCATCACATAACTTACTGCTGCCCTTGTGAGCTTTGTGTGGATCTCAAAGGAGTTAAAGCAGAGCCTGGAGATGTGAGTCCTCTGTGCCTCAGAAGGGAGGAGAGAAAGCAGTCCAACCTACGTGATACTCTACCTGCACAATCGCGCTATTCAAAGGAGAAAGAAATCTGAGTCCAATGCCCTGGCAGTGCCAGTGACAGCCAAAGCCAGACTGACTGTGTTGTATCTCTATGAGGAAACTGAAGCCTGTTTATAGACCACCCTGTTTGTCCAACATTTAGATTTTTCTAGCGTTCTGATGTTTATGGCAGAAAAAGAGTACACTCACCTAAACCCTCTGACTCAAACAGACATGTTTCTCCAACTCCAACCTGACGGCACCAGGCCAGGAAGTTGGCTGTGTTGTCGCGTGCAAAAAAGGAACCGGAGGGAGCGCTCTGTCGGCATGGAATCCTCCGATAGGGAATACTCTGCTAGAGACATAGAGAGGTTAGTAGATGTCTTCATGTACGCTACGCAAAAATGAACCTAAGATGTAGAATATCCTCTAACTTTCATCAATGAATAGTACTTGGACACTTGATCTTTTACTTTGTGTTTAACAAAGAGAAAACAAACGTCCACCAGGGTGACTTGTCCAGCCAAACCCCCAGAGTTTCCATCAAAACACAGAGCCACACACTCTTTATCTACACTGATTTCTTCTCCATCTGCTGAGGCTCTGTTTTCAGCTCATGATCAAGGACCTTTTCCATAAAGATCAATATGGGAGATGGCGGGTTAGAAAACCGGGGCTACTTTACCAGGCCTTCTATGATTTGGGATCAAATGACATGCTTATGGGTTTCAGCCCCCACACGGTCTGTTCGGGGAGATTTATGCGCCTTGCTGTGGTTTTATACAGGATATGTGTGTCTGTGCTATGTGAAAGGTGCAATGAGCTCATGCTGGAAATATGCAGGCTTTTGTGGGTATTTTTCTTTTCTTTCCAGGCTCTCCTTTTTACTTTTTTTTCTGGGATCTTTTCTGTTGTTGAATTACTTTGCATTCCTGGTGAAATAATGTCTGCCACATTGCCACTGTCGTTTGAGCTAACAATAAGAATGAGATGTTATTATTTCTGTGGTGACTTGATGAATTATCTGCACCTTTCCATATCTAATAATTGCACAGACGGCACAGAACCTCTGGTAGACACTATGTTTAAAGGGTTGGGAACTAATAACATGGATAAGGAAGTACTTTGTCTTTCACTCAGGAAGATTATAAACTTTATGATTTATGTAGATTTGCAGCATATTCTCAACAAATCTACCTTTACAGCTGTGCAATCACACTTTAAAGGAGTAGTTCGACATTTTGGGAAATACACTTATTTTCTTTCTTGCTGAGAGTTAGATGAGAAGATTATACCACTGTCACATCTGTCCGCTAAACCTGAAGCTACAGCCAGTTAGCTTAGCTTAGCATAAAGACTGGAAACAGGGGGAAATAGCTAGCCTGGCTTTGTCCAGCGGGTGTAAAATCCGCCTACCAGCACCTCTAAAGCTCGGGAGGTTATGTGCCAAACTATTTCCAGCGCAGTTACTTCCTGGAGCCTCCGCTGGTTGCCTGGCAACTAGTCCCAGCCAAGAAATAAAGCAGACACAAAACCTTGGTAAAATGGCCAATTGTCGTTTTTACGCCTCGGATTTTGTACGAATTAAACAAACAAGATATAACGTGTTAATTAAATTATCTTTAGAGATGCTGTAGGCAGATTTTGTTACCTTCAGACAGAGCCAAACTAGCTGTTTCCCCCTGTTTCCAGTTTTTGTGCTAAGCTAAGCTAACAGTGCTGGCTGTAGCTTCACATTTAATGGACACATATGAGAGTGGAACAGTATGAAAAGCGAATAAGCGTATTTCCTAAAAATTTGAACTTTTGCTTTACATTTCCGTAGTATGGCAATAAATTTGAACAGTTAATGAGGTGGTGGTATTGAACGTGGCACATGGCAGTAATATGACAAGAAAGAAATATCATCTTCACTCATCTGCAGTCAATATTGATTGATGCAAACACTGGGAAGATGTGCAAGAGGCAGCATCTACAAAGGGATTCATCGTTTCTCTCTGCTGGAATCATTTAGTCCGACTCCACACACCACACCAACTTCTAAAGCAGATGGAAGTTCTCTTTAAAGTGGTAAAATGTAACAGTAAACAGCTACAGCTTATAAAATGCCACGATAAGCTGCTAAAGCAACAATTGTTTGACATGAATTATAAACTTAAAATGACATAAGATGAGGTACAGTGTACCAGGCATGGAGAACATGATTAAACTTTCATGGCACATTAAACTGAAAGCACTTAATGTGAGCTGTAAGTAGCTATAACATACAGACAGCAATAAATCACGCTCACTATAAAACATCATAATGCATCTTTGTTTGATTCTAAAGCCTAAGTTGCAGGTCAGGGTAGACCACTCTCTTTTTTCTACAGGGCTCCTATCTGCCTCAGGACTCCTCTGCTCTCTCTCTGTCTCTGTTGGCCTCCACGATCAATAGGCTCCTCTATTTCAGCAGCTCCTCTGCCGTCCCACGGTCACTGACCTCAAGTATTTCCTCACATCTGTGCTGCTACACTCACACTGAGATCAGGAGACCCACCGTCATCAGCACAGTAATGCCTCAGTGCAAACATCAACAACTCTCACTAAAGAGCCAACAAAAGAGTATTTTGCTTCTTTTCCTCTGGACAGAAACATGCCCTAATCAGTGTTTCCCTCTGTTAGAAAAATATAATCCCATTGAGCACCAGATGTCAGTTCAATGTGTAAGTCAGTACAGACATCTGCAAGATAATGCTTTTGTCATATTCAGCACTATGGATTGAGACAATTTAATTTTACTTTTAATTTTAGGTTTGAAGGCTACTAATCAACTTTTACAAAGTTACAAAATTTGCTCAATACTGTAGGATGTTTCTATGGACTTATATAGACTGGATACAAATGGAAATACATGAAAAATAGTTTCTTTTTTCTCCTTTGATTTGTCAGTTATATGCTGAAAACGTCAAACCTTCTTGCAGTAGCACTGAAGCTGATACAATCTAAGGATTTGCACCCCAGTCGGTTTGTTTTCTTGAGCACTGACCCAATAAAATATATGACTGCACAGGCTGCTTGGGTTAAATTACAGATAACGACTCACAAGGTTACCCTTTAATCTTATAAAATTCATTAAACCTCCAATCAAGGCTCACAAGAAATGAACATTTAACGTAGTTCTGCCAATTCTCACAGGGGATGTGGGGCCCCATCAGTTAATGTGTCCTTGCCAGCCTTATTTTTTCTTTTTTGCCCTGCTGAAGGCTGCAGGCCCCATCCCCCATCCCACCCTTTGTGCACTGCTTTCTGAAATTTTGGAGCTCCTTGCAAAGTTAGGATTCATGGTCGCTGCTGAGCTGACAAGACCAATCAATCAACAAGATCTATGGACAGGGTGGCTATCAAACATAATGCTATTTAAGTAAAGAGTGTCTCTCTGTCTCTGTATTACTCTCCAAAGGTTATGATATCAACATTTCTTTGAGATGGGAGGGACTCTGTAAGTATAGCTTTTATTGATCTTATTAATGGAAACCTAATATTAGGGTGTAGCTGTTTCCTGTCTCAATAAAACGTCAATACTGTTGTCTTCAAGCTGTCTGGTCCCAATTAATAATACAGAAAAACAGGATTTCAAGAGATCATTTATGTGGTAATACAGAAAACTTGTATCAAACATGGATTTGACTTTAAAACAAAACATGTCTTACTTAGTGTGTCTGGATTTCACATTCTTTTCTAACCAAGCAGGAGAATTGTTAAATAATTGAGACCATAGTGATTGTCAGTCAAATGATCTAATAGGTTACTGCCTGAATGATGGTTCCCCTCTCAGAATCAGTCCTCTGTCAAATCATTCAAACTCAAAGTCATCACAGGAACACATTCAGCCAAGATTTGGCTCCCAGATTAGTGTTTTCATTGTAACCATTATCATGGTAGACTACTATAATCCTCAGGTTTCTCCGTACCTTGCTGTTGCCAAGAGCAGGCAGGTCTCCATTAGTTTGCCTGAACTTCTCCTGTAGTGTCTCAGCCAGTTGGCACAGCAGGAAGCCATTGTCTAAGCGATCCATGAAGCTCTCAGCGGTGATTTCCAGACCTGACCAGGGGACACATAAAGAAAGCAGAGAATCCAGCAATAAATTCAACATAAAAATGCTCATTTAAAAAATTATATACAGTATAAGGAAATAAAATTTAATCTCCAGTCCGATCCCAGTTGAAGCTGAACCTGACGCAATGTTATTGACTCTCAGAAACCACTTGGCTGATTGAGCTTGGCATGTGCTGCTGGGTTTAGGCAGCTCTGCAGAAGCCAAATGTTCAAATATTACAATATGACTTGGTGGAATCTGGGGGGATTTTCTGGTAGTACACCATGGGGTGGCAAAGTCAAGGTCACATGAAAAGGGGGCATCTGATTGTACACAGTAATGCCTCATTATCCTACACAGTTGCAGAGATAGATTGGTGATCAACATGTGGTGTCCAGTTGACTGACTTCCAGAAGACCATTCCTTCTTAGTTAGATCATTGTGAAATAGGAGGTGGTAGCAGGGGGGTGTCTGTGGAAAGAAACCGGAGAGATTTAAAAAAAAAAAAAAAAAGAAATTCCCCTTTCTGTTTCTTATAGGAGGAGGGGTCTGGGGGTTCGATGTTTAATGAGTTCCAAATGTTGTAATTGAGCCCAGAAAGGAGAGATTGAAATCTTGAGAAATACTCAGTGAGCTCCCGTCTTATGTGCTCAAACTCCCCGTCGCTCCTCGCTGTATGAAGAAAATATATTGCAGAGGGCTCTCAGAGAAACATTTAAACTCAAATATGCAGTCCTATAAATTGCTCAGCTTCTCCAACCCCCCATCACAACAACAATATGACTCATCAGTACAACCAAGCATCCGCCTCCCACTCAATCAGTGGACTCATCGTTACACCGCACCGCTCCTCCCACCTGAAAATGTAAACCCTGCTAAGCATATCAACACCTTCCTTGGTAGAATTTTAAGGTGCTGAACACACAGAACGTGGCTTAAACCAACAAACTGGTTTGATACTGTGTATTTACTGGAAACACAATGGATGCTTGTGCTTTTGAAGTATTTTTTGTCCTTCATCCCTCGCCACAGCAGACCAGAGGTTTCTAGCTCAGCTGGTTCCAGTGCAAACACGCAGACCGCCATAGATAACAGGGAAGATACTGAAGTTGTTCTAAGCTGTTCACACAAAGACAGGAGTCAGTTTCAGGAACTTAATTAGCTATTTGAGAAATGATTGCTGGACTGTATGCAGTCTGCAGGATGTCCCACAGAGTAACTCCCAGCTATTGGGTGAACCATATATAAGTGCAGCTGCAGTTCAAAAGCACATTTTGAAGAAAAACCTCAAATCATGAGGTGTAAATCTTCATTATTAGGTTCATTATCAACCTTATAAATTATAGTTTGACTAAAATTCTTAGCACAAAAGAAAAGTCTGAAAAGTAAACATAATTTTGCATGAGAGAATTTTGTTTTTTTCTTATTTATTACCCAGGAAATAACCCCATGACCCCTTAGATTCATCACGTAATCCATTGTGGGGGTCCAGACCTGCAGGTTTGGAACCACTGTTTCACAGGAACATATGGAAATTAGTCCTTAACTTTGTGTCTTTACTGTTGATGACTGTTTTTAAAATTCAAAGCTCTTGTAAATAAAATATAAAAAAACAATTAGCCAGAGTTTCTGTGTTAAGCTGAACCTTACCTTTCTTCATACATACCCAAGAGTTGTGGTTGTGTTAAATTGGAGACACTAAATTCAAGTCAGATCCTTCATGAGTGCTTCATGCATTTGTTTTGTGACTGTACTGAGAAGTACACTACAAGGGGTCATTTATTATACACTAGAACTGCTGCTTATTCTTTACTCGCTGTGCATTATTCAAGGGCTGTTAATGATGCCCATTATTCAATTAAGGCGAGTGTGTGTGTGTGTGTGTGGGGGACACGTAAACTGGTTCATGCATTCTAGTGACTTTAAAATAGTTTGTAATGAGGTTTACATTGATTCCAGTGCCCTTGCAGAGGTGTTTACATCAGCAATACCAGTTAGATAAGGACATTTCTCAAAGCCAAGCTATTTCTAGGACAGTGTTTTGAATGGATCAGCAACAGCGCCTTTTATTTGTTAGCAAAGTTAGCACAATTTGTGGGAAATTAACAATTTACCATGTAGTCAGATGTGTCATACATTCATGTGTTGCTTACCAAGAATATTAGTGAGCCACAGGGCCAGGTCTTCCTTCATGGGCAGCAGGCTGGCTTCATGTCGACTGGCCAGCCACTGGTGATACTGCTGCATATCTGTGAGGCCGGGGCCACTGGGCTGTTTGGGGCTCAGGAAGCTGCACATGGTTCCCTACTGACGGCCTGAGGAAGGAGAGGAGGAGGACAATACACACAAAGACAACACAGACAGTGACACAATGTTGGTGAATAAATGTGAGTTTTCAAAGGGAACTTCAGACATGTCTATTTGTACTGTATACAGGAAATCAATATGGAAATGGACACGATTAAAGTAACATCTGTGTAATACAGGTGTTAACAACACCTATACAAACACCATCAGTGTGTGAGTGTGTGCGTAAATGGGTGAATGAGCGGCAAAAACCTTGTAAAGCGATTTGGATAAAAGCGCCCTATAAATGTAGCCATTTACCATTTAAAATGTCAGAAAATAGTGAAAAATTCCCATTATAACTTCCCAGAGTCTACTCAGGGTGGTGTCTTCAAAGGTCTTATTTTGACCAACCAACAATCTAACCCAAAGATATTCAGTTGACAATGATGTAAAACAGAGGAAACCTGTAAATCCTCACATTTGACAAGCTGACACCAGATAATTGTATATATATTTTTTAAATGACAAAAACAATAGCCTAATCAATTGTTTCAGCTCTAATCTATATACTACTACCAATAAGTAGTTCTAAAGGTTATGATCTTGTATGATAACTCATAAAAATAAAGAACATTTTTGTTTGACAATATTCTTGAATAACAGCTGACATTCAGGGCCAGTGTTCCCAAACAGGAGTAGAGGCGGATCAAATGAATAGAAGAGAAGAGGGATCTGAGTGTTTTTGTCCTCATGGCTAAATCCTGGTTTGGTTTACAGTCCACCTGATGACATGAGACGTTGTCATGGACCCTGACAGCACAGTTCCTGTCCGCCTCTTCACTGGACAAGAGACACTTTTATACTAGCCAGACTCATACAGTAGGACTTCTATTCAACAAACAGCAGACACAAACAAAGAGTTCCTTCAGATTACTCTTCAATCTATGATACAGTCTATCATACAGTCTAAATCAATCCAATGCAGTCGACACTGCAGCAGGCCTTAAACTGCAGCCTGACTGCATTTGACATCAATATTCAGAGCAAAATTTAACAGCTACTTACAGCCTGCAAAGTGAATTTATTGAGTAAATGAGACATTTCTCACAGTCTTTTCCAATATTGTGTTACAGTATGCCAAAGCGTTCACTCTATGAGCTATAATGTGGAAATCTTTCACATTTCCGTCCAGTGTCACTCCATTAGTGGATTTACTGCTGAGACAACTGAGTAATTAACAAAACAACTGGGCACCAGATGTGAGACCTGAGCAGCGTAACAGCACACATCAACAGCTCTGCAGTTAATATTCACAGTTTAAAAGTGCTGTGATTACCTCTCCAAAGTACACACTGACATGGAAAGAGTGTGCGGACATAGAGAAGACAACTTAAAGGCTTAGAGATGGTGGCGTCACAAAGATACTGAGGACTTTTTTTACTCAAGGCTTACATGACTCTAAAGGCTGTTGTAGTCATGTAATCAAGGGACTTCATTTTAAGAATTAAGAAGAAGGAAATAATATATAATAAAATATAAGAATAAAATGGGCAAAGACTCTTTCAGAATTGTTTAAAAACGTTCTTTTAAAAAGTGGTTTATAATGCACCAAATGGCAGTACATGAGCCGACAGAGACAGCTTAACTTTTCTATTATTCCAGATTACTTAACAATATAGATGACAAACTGGTGAAATGATTGATGTTGTTTTTTGTTCTGCTGTATCCTTTCTGTTTCTTTGTTGTTAAATTCTTCTTCAAGCTGCGCTAAAGTTGTTGCATATAAAAAGTTTTGGCTCCAGCTTGGACACAAGCAGGAACATCTTACATTCCCCGTGGTAGGCAAATAGCAACAGGATATTTGATGCAAATTATAAGAAGAGCTTATTCAAACAAGGAAGCGAAGTTGTCATGAGCAATTATATCATAGTTTGTGATGGCTGAAAACCTCCTCTGAATACTGAGGGAGTGTAACACAATGTGAGGAATCTGACCTTTAAAACTGTGTAACATTTCAAGGTCCCTCTGGAGTTGGTTGTAACCAAATCACACTGTAGTGCAACACTGGACATCAGGACCTTGATGTCCGACCAAGGTTGTGCTATCTCCCTGAAGAAAAGAGCTCCTCGTTGCATACACACACCAAACTCTGGAGCTCAGCACTCACACACAGGTGCTACATTCCCATGTCCACTGTGACGGACAGAACAAGGGCACTGGGACAACTTCTGTCTCACAGTACAAGACCCATTCATACAAGCCCATTCACTGGTGCTATGTGTAAATAAAAACATGGGAATCTGACATATCTGTCAATGGGCAACATTCAAAAAACAACTTATATTTCCTAGAAAATGAAGATGTTATTTTTAAATATATTTCACTCATTGTTTTTAATATAATGTATATTTTACACATCATCACTGTCCAATGAAAACCACCTATCTACAAATTTTGTGATTTTGAATTTTTCAGATAATCTGAAAGATTCACTTACAGGTTGAGCAAAAAAGTATAATAAGTAAATCATTAAGAAACCCTTTGGATTAGCTGAAAAATGCATTGTCACAAAGTTGAAAACAGGACTGTTTTTCCATTGGAGTTAAACATCTGTCTGTGGACAACTGACTCAATTGCCCTTTTAGGGAACTGATCATTTATCTTGGTGTCAACGTTAATCTTTGTTCTAAAGCTGTATTCTTCTCGACAGGATCATGAATATTCTGGGTTTCCCCCTCCTTTTCCCAGGAAAGAGTCCTAAAGAAACAAGCAGCTGTTGTTAAACATACCTGGTTCCTCTCACCACACTGAAGCCTGACCTCTTCAACTGCAGGCCAAAAATACAGCCAACACCACCACTCTGCTAGGCTTCATGTAGCATGTCCCGTCTGCTGAACTTGCTGCTTTATCTAGTGATGTTATTTTCAGAACCACATTCAGAATCTGACAGTAAACTCGGGATTAGAATCAGAAAAAGATCAACTTTAACGCCCAAAGATCTTCCAGCATACAGAGATATCCAAATATACATATATACTTAGTCTGAAAAGCCTCATGACTTCAGTAAAGCCATCATAACCTGCCACAACTGGCTGCAGATTGCTCCAGGAAAGACATATGGATGGGAATTTCAACTGCTGTGTCACATCAGTTAAATTAAAACAAGAGTGGCTCTGTCCTCCTAACCCTCGCCGACATTCATGCCTTTCTCCTCTACAACAGCAAACTGATCTGGAGGCTGATTTGTCCATTTAAACAAGAGAACTCAGCATGTTTCTACTGCAGATAAGTACTGTGTGTGTTGTGAGTGAGTGCTGTATTCAGGTATCACATCCTATCACCAGCTGTGGTCAATTAAGTACAAAGTCTCCAGCAGAAAATATCAACAAAAGCAGAATTTTCTCCTGTATGATACAACATTAAACAATATAAAAGCCTACAGCACAAAGCTTGTTTATACAGCCACAATATCATATCACACATTCCAATAACACTGTTCTTGTGTTTATTAGTGCAACACATGGAGTGTCCTGATTTATTCTAGATTTAATAATTTCAAAATCTTATACGCTGCCTCAGGCCTTCATTTAAAGACCCCTGTGTTGTAAACATTTTCACCATCAACAAGCTGCATTTCAGACAGACAATATGTCAGGAATACTGACGGCTATCCAAACTTATTCCTGTACCATACAGATCTGTTGGTGTTTTGTCTGAATTTAATGCAATAAATTGGTTTTGGACTGTGTTGCACTGGCCTATTAAAACACTCGGTGGCACATTTCATTTACAAGTGTAATAAGATTTTAAGGCTGTCTCCTCCTTTACAACTGTCACAAATAAAAACAGCCACAACAGACATTTCCCCACTCTGGAAATAGGATCAAGGGAGGACGCCTGATGAGTTATGACTGAAATCCAGCTGAGCACTCACTAATTAAAACCAATGAAAGGACTGAGAGCTGCAACTGAAGAAAATCATGTCAGATTCTGTGTAATTAAAGATGCCTTGAATTACTTTTGAGAGAAATAAAAAAGCAAGAATTAACAGCTTTGTAACTGTCAAGAAGTGACTTAACTGAGCCCCAACTTTTAAACAAGATAGAAGATGCATTATTCTGCAAAGCGCACGTCCTTCTGGTGAGAGGGCTATAAAGTACACACACACACACACACCCAACCTAAATCAGAATATGCATAAAGACATTCAAAAGTCTGACATTCATTTGTCAATTGGAAAGCAGCGAAGATTTCTTGCAATAAAAGCTCCTTATCTGTGCTCACCCTGAGGGTTCGGCTCGTTGGTGCGCACCTTCCTCTCACTCGTCTTGTGAGCTGCTGGGTCCCAGTTTTCATGCTTTTCACAGCGGTGCAACGACCCACAGGTTAGGCTCCAAAACACTGAACCAATGTAGACCGGGGAGGTCTTCCTCACTGCGCATTTGCTCAAGGATCTGACTGCACACACACATATATGCACTCACAGCACGCTGCTGCTGCTGATGGGAGGGAAGTTTGATCCTGCTGCCAGTGCCTCCCTCCTCTCTCCTCTTTGTGTTGCCTCAATATGACATTTCTGGAGTGAATTCAGCAGGTCAGCCCGAGAAATTCAATCCTTCGATACGCTTTGATTGGATGGATTTCTTTTTTTCTATGTGTGCCCATGTAATCTGATCCAACTGACAGACCCTGACTATGTCAAATCTACAGTTGTGTTTTCTGTGAGTACAATATTTGAATGACACAGTTTTGTAGCTGTAAATAAATGGTAAGTAATTCATGACGATCATCGTGAAGCAGACACAATCACAAATACATACATTAGGAATAGCTCTGTTATCAGAAAGGCATGAATGAAAGTTTTTTCTCTAATTCTACAAGTTAGATGGGCTTTGTTTTTACAATAGTATTGACTATATAACATTGAGAATTTGTTACATAAAAATGTATGTTAGCCAGAACATTTACATAAAAACAAAATGAGATCTAAATGTGTGTTCGCTTCATTTCATGTCTCAATTCTGCTTTTTCTTTCCTTTTTTTTTGGGGGCAATGAGTTACTCGGTGGCTTTTATTTTGAAGGAAAATAATTTGGCCAAACCTTAGCAGTCAAGTACGCACGCGCAGTAGTAGTAGCAGAGGCACGAACGGACGAGAGAAGACAAGTGAGTTCATCAACTATATTTATTTCCACTAAATATTCATTTACAGATGTGTCGCATTCACATTTCTGTGTAACGGTAGATGTTACTTAAAACCGCATTTGTTAAAAATGTTTTTGTTTTGAAACGTGCCACCGGAAGTCCTAATTAACGTTATAGTTTGTTCGACTGTAGCTAGCTAACCTGTGGCTAACCCGGTAGCTAGCTCAGTGACGCTTTAGGAGTTTGTCGGCGGTAGAGGACATAAAGTTGTGTCTTTCATACACAGTGACACAAGTAGCCCACGTCCTCCGGCGCCCAGAGGCTGAACTCTGAGCGCAGAGAGCGCCACATGGAGGCGGTGCTGAAAAACTTGACGAGCACGGCGGAGCTGCTGGCCGTGGCGGCGCAGAGCGGCGTGGTGGAGCAGTGGGGTAAACAAACACTGTCCAGAGCTTTTCACTGGGCCCAGTACTGCGAACACCTCTTTTCCAGGTTTCACAGTAACCCCGCGATGAGGAGGATTATGGGGAAGCAGCTGCAGCTCACAAATGAAAGTTTGCGAGCTGCCTTCCCTGGATACACGGACGTCTCCTTCTCGGACCTCTCCCGGTGTCAGCACCTGTTGCTTGTTGGGCTGTTGAACAATCCTGAGCTGCCCAGCTCCATCATGAAGATACTCTTTGACACTATGAGTCCTGTAAACACCAAGCAGAGTGAGTATCAGGATGTCACTGGCTTGTGCAGCCGCATCATTCAGTGCAAATCAGCTTGTAAAGTCCTGAGTCCTCTCACACACTTGTCAGCTGTTGGTGCTGAGGTGCAGGGGGTGATGCTGATGGAGAGGCTGGGTGCTCTGCTGAGCCAAGGCAGTGAAGCCTTCCAGACAGAGCACTTTTTAGACTCTGTCCTCCAGGGATGTGAAGGAGAAGCAGAACATTTCTGTCTGGTCATCGCTGCAGCTCTGCTGACAACGAAAAACTCAGGTGCACAAACTGCTTCGCAGGATTTTCTCTTGGACTGGCTGCAGAAAGAACACGGTGTGCTGCAGCACTTGTGTTCTGCACTGCCTAGTACACTTCTTATAGACCTCGCCAAAGAACACCTGAAATTTAGAGATGCTTACTGTGACGTGCTGAAAACGTGGGCCTCTGATATGGAGTACAGCATAAGTGACGGGGAATGGGTTCAAACCAGCACAAACCGAACAGTGTCCTTCCATAAACTGACTGAGCACTTTGTGACCTTGTTTGAGGCCTGTCCCTCTCTGAGGGAGGATGTAGAAAAAGAGCTAAATGCTTTGAAAATGAATGATGGAGACTTTGATGTCAGAGGTCTGAGTGTTTGGGGAGACCTCCTGTCAGCATTAAACAAGTGACTGTCAGTCTTGGAGCTTCTTTAGAGCTGGAGGAAATGGCCAAAATATAGCCATATGTATATTTATATCTTGATGCACTTTTTGACTAAGGCTGGTTATTAAACCTCAATATTATTTTCTTTATGCTGCATTTTTTCAACTTGTGAAATATAATTGTACGCAGACTAACAAAGAATCAGAAACATAACATACTGGATACATTTACAGGATGGAAAAATAATAGAAATGAAAAAAAAATCTAAAAATGCTCACTTTTGTAGATCTGGGAAGCTTTTAAAATATGTTGCTCTGGTTTGTTTTTTTCACAGTATAAATACTTTTGTAAAATCTTATCCATGCACCTTGTGATAATAGAAGTTATTGATTTTTTTTTTTTATGTCAATACAATTGGATTTTTGTTAAGGAAAAATACACAGCTTACAGGGTTTGGACAGATGGTAGCATCACATTAGTGGCGGCAGGTGACCTGACTGAAATAAACTGAAAGTAATTGTCAGCCAGTGAATAGTTTACACTTTATAAATTGCTCTCTGGAGATTCAAGGCTTCATTTAGCATCATAAATTCCACCTTACCACCAAATAATTATAGATGTGCTGTTTTAAAATTATTCTATAGATGTCGATTTATGAGGTCATTATTTCCACATTGTGCAGACCTGCAGAGAGAGATGAGTTTGATCATAAATAGTTTTAAAGAAGGGGCTATAAAGAAATTGCAATAAGCAACAAAAAAAAGCTTTGTGTAACCCTTTTCTAACTACACACCTACAATCATTTTCAGCTTCTCACACACCATCTGTCAGTATTGCCTTTTCACCACAAAGCTGCGCTCAGTCTGAATCTAAAAATTTTGACTGGCTTAATGCCAGTCATGTGACTCGACTGCCAATTCACACATCTCAGACCTCGCCCATGTGTCAGAGCACCTCTGCGGAGAGGGATCAGTTAGTCAGATCAGGCATCTTCAATCAATCCCTCCACAATAGCTGGTGTGTGACATAACTCTGGCAGACAGCGGATTAGAGACCCGGCCGCCGCATGGAGGGAAACACCAACACGGCCACGGCTCGTTTAACACACCATGAAAGCAATTCACGTAGAAACAGACAAGGGTCACTGAGTACAAGGCAGCATGTACACAACCAATTTATTTCCAGCCAATGAAGAACATATGCATCTGGCTGGATGGAAACCAACAGTGATTGAAGAGATCTCACCTGCTCCTGTGTTATAAACATTTGCAAATTCATTTACTTTAGATTTTCATCATGTTAATGTAGATCAGATTTTAACGAGTCGGGATTTGAAGAATGTGAGAAGAAAAACAATTTGTGGGACAAATAAAGGGACATTTCATCCTCTACATGTTACCAAGCAGCACATTTTCATTTAGCCTCTGGGACTGAACACTTGACAGATTTCATTTTTAGATTTTGTGTTTCTCACTCTTCTTCACAGCCTTGCACATAACTGGCAGAGTGGGTAAGCAGCCATGGTGATGATTCAGATGTGTTACTGTCTGACTCCAAATGAGAAGCCAACAAATAAAAGCAACACCACAATTTAGCCCGGTGTCTGTATCTCTCTATACTGAATGAAAACATGTTTTACCCATTATTTATACAGGATAAATACCCACATGTCTGACAACTGATAATAAAGACCCATTATTATCAATCTTATACCAAAGAATCTTTAGTTTCCTTTGACAAGGAGCTGCATTATTTGAAAATAACTAACCAGTTTTGAAGAGGGTCCCGCTTAAGTATGAAGACCCTCTAAAATAAAGCAGCTATTTACCAACCAGTTATTTTGACTCATGAATGTGAACAAATTGCCCTCTGCTCTTAACCTGCAAGGTAAAATGACAGGGTTGTGTTATTGTATCACTTCAAACAGCAGGAGGTCGACAGCACCATAATATCTACCACCAGCCCTCTTTAAATGTGTGCTGTTTGATTGGAGACGTCTCTTGAATCTGTTGACTAAAGTAGCAGCTTATCTCTTGAACAAAGAATTTAGTATTCCTCCTAGTGAGGAAATATATTTGGATGTAAAGTGATAAATGAAATGTACAGTATCTTTTCCCTCGTGTTTTTTATTCTATCCAGTGTATTATTGTTCTGTGTCAGCGTGGGGTAACAGACTGCAGTGAGACGTGCTGAGGGCGACTGTTGTTCTGTGGCTCCTAAAGGGTCTTGAAGGATAGCGTTCATTAAAACTCAGATCCAGCCCCCATCTGGTGGTGTGAATAGGGAGTCCTCTGAGGGGCGGGGTGAAGGGGGATGAGGGGCGTAGAGCCCTCCCTTGGCACGTGCCTAAGCCGCTCCAGCCTGGCCCTTGTCTGGCCTTGGTGACGGATCACAGAGGCAGGAGGGCCCCTCCGCACACCTGTGTCCCATGCACTCAGAGAATGCTGATGATCAGTGGCCACCATCATCAGGCATGCACCGGGGAGGAGGGGTTGATGCTTTAATTTGGTTTTTCGCATGTGAAGCTGTGAGGAAAAGGTGGATGTTTTATCATGATAGAAGTGTAGTGTTTCGTATGAAATGTTGGTGCAACTTATGAAGAACAGGATGAAAGAAATTCACATCGTCCTCTCCAGGACATCCCATAAAAACTGCACTGTCACGACACTCCAGTGAGGTGCTGTGGTTGCAGAGACAAATTGCTCTATTTTGGCACATGAGGAGAGGGAGGGAGATGATTTGTAGAAAAAAAAAAGCCAGTGAAATAGTGGTAACGCTAAAAAGAACAAAAGAAAGTAGAGCTGCAACGATTAGTCGTTTAATTGAGTAGTCGATCGACAGAAAATTAATCAACTATTTTGATAAACAATTGATCGTTTGAGTTATTTTTTAAGAAAAAAAAACATTCTCTTTTTTAAGCTTCTCAAATGTGAAAATTCACTACTTTTCCTTCAATTTACATATTAAATTAAATGTCTTTGGGTCGGTCGGACAAAACACTTGATGACATCCCTTTGGGCTGTAGGAAATTATGATTCCCATTTTCTGTTGTTACATGCAGGCCAAACAGCTAATCGATTAATTGAGAAACTAATCAGCAGATTAATCGATTATGAAAACAATCGTTAGTTGCTGCCCTGAAAGAAAGGTCACCGTATGTTGCAGCTATTTTATGATTATGGAATGTCCTTTTTTTCATGTGAAAGAAAAATTGATGTCCAGAAGATCAAAACATAATATAAAATATTTCTCCTTATTATCTGCAAATTCTGTCCTCATTTTATCCAGATTTCAAAGCAAAGCAATAAGAATATCATGTAAAATCTTATCGGCCTCTCATCCTTTGTCTGTGTGTGATACGAGCATGATATGAGCATGTTGTAGAGGAGGGTATGAAGCTGTCAACGTAATGTGATATGGGGGAGGGGAGCTGGAAGGACCTGTGATAGATTACCTCACATACAACTGTAGGAAACCAGTTCTATGGAGGAAAAACAATTGGATGTAGCAATCTCCTTCCTCTTCCTCTGAGGGTGAAAGATGCGATTCTCACTCCGCATATCCAGGTCTGAAAATGTAGCCCTTATAAGGCATCGCTGTTTCCCTGCTACATTACTGTGGGCAAAATAAAATCTGGTTTGGTACTAATGCATGTTTCAGTGGGATTGGAAATTATGCACAGATGAAAATAATGATAGCACACAGTTCTTGCTGCTTTTTGGGAGCTAAACAAGATGGAGATATTTTACACTGGACGCCATTTGCATATCACAAAAGGGAGGGGTTTTTTTGTTTCTAAACAG
The DNA here is from genome assembly GCA_005408345.1 of Macquaria australasica. Taxonomy (NCBI): domain Eukaryota; kingdom Metazoa; phylum Chordata; class Actinopteri; order Centrarchiformes; family Percichthyidae; genus Macquaria; species Macquaria australasica. The sequence continues at coordinate 78,554 of SEMN01000752.1, forward strand.
CATCTTAAGCAGAGGCTCATTGCAAAAACGATAATGTAGGGGAGATTCAGAAATCATTTTGGAAACATAGCAATGTTAAATAAAAATATTTGTTTCAGTTTGCATATGTGTGGCAGTGGGTGGAGAGCGTATAACATGTTATTACGGACTGATTTGGGGTGCCAAGCTCTCCATTAATAAAGCAATTAGCAAGGGAGGAGAAGGGGGCATTTGTAAATTCAATTGCCCGGAGGTAGTGTAATGTCATGCTGGAGGGTGTCATAAAACAGTAATTACTCCAATACTGCTTTGAATTTTTTGGTTATAATTACTTAAACTTTTAGCATATGAGGGAGTTGAATTTTAGATTGTAAATTAAAGAATATTCAGGCAGCAGTGTGGAGAAATTGCTGTGTACAATTTGGGCTGCAGACTACAGAAGAGAGAAGAGATCAGGAGGATAATTGCATGCAGGCAGAGTCCCAGGGGAGGAGTGCAACCCTGTCATCAAACACTCATTCTGGCTGGGCCTCATCCCATTACAGTCCCCCAGGAGCCAAACTGCACCTGCCCCACCGACCGACAACTACTCAATCCCCCTTCACTCACCCTCACGATTACACAACCAGACAAACAGCACCAACAACATCACAATGACAAAGTCTGAGATGCTGCAAAAACACAGAGGGTGGAGTTTAGAGGTAGGTGAACGCTGGGAGAATTTCCACCTATGAATGAAATGTCGACACCAGATTTTGTCCAATTACCGCGCGCCCCAACGGGCACGTCACCGGTGCAACAGCCATGACCACTCCGGCTGGTTAGGCATGAGAAAACATGTTCCACGTGGCTGGTGACACAATTGTGTTTTCTGTCAAATTAACGTGCACCGAGTAGCAGGTGTCGGTGAGCGTTAATGGTTTCCCTCCTCAGCTGGGCAGATAATCGGAGGAGAAACTGAGATTTATTGTAATTGCTGCCACTGCTGCTACTGGAAGGGTTTTAGACATGGAGCTGCTTCCTGTGATCAAAGCATCAGTCAAGACAGAACAAGAGTACTGTAGGCTCAACGCTGCCAATGCACATTAATTGAGTCAGACTGTCCATCATGTGCATTAAACCAATGGTCAACACCTTAACCCCCACCCCCACAAACTTCATGCCTGTCTGTCATTTCTTCTAAAATGAGAGGGGAGCTGCGAAGTCTTCATTCACAAGAGGCTGCAGAGATTTTTCCTGCACATATTCACCCTGTTCTACATTCAGAGGAAGGTGGGAAACCTACCACATTTAATAGCTACCAGTTGGTCAAATTGTCATCATGCATAATGAGGACCTTCAAGAAGCTGGTCAGACCTCTCATATGTACTCACATCAGAGGATGTTGCTCTCATATTCTGTATCTTCTCCGTATGACTCATTTCCACCTGCAGCTGCTTAAAGGCACAGTCAGAATCACGGTCTTTGATATGTCCAGAGTCTTCCACACCATCGAGCCCTCCCTGCTGCAGGGAGACGCTCAGAGTGATGCATGTGGATAGATAGACGCCATGTTTTCCTGAATTATTTACCACCTCACTGACGGGCTGCAGTTTGTCAGCCTCCAGAGCGGTGTGTTGGACACACTGCAGAGCAGCACAGAGGGTGATCTTACTTCTGACAAACCTCTGACGTCAGATTTAACTGTGGGTCGAAAGACCTCCATCAGTTCTCTCATGACCCCCTGAATGTGGGGTTCAACAGTGAGGGAATCATTGGTCAATTCTTCCATTTGGAACTGTATATACAATTTATCAGGTTCTGCACAAACTATGCATGTGTGCAAACCAACAATATCCTTTGTACCTATGGGATCTATCAATATGCCACTATAAAACATATATTTTTATTATGCACTACATATTTAATATTGCATTTTTATATTATACTATTTTGCCACACATTTTTGCTTTGTTCTCGCCTTGTACTTACTTTATTAACCTTTATCAGGTAAGATTAATATGTAGAAATTCCCATCTGCTTTTATTTCTTAATTCCTTTTTTTTTCATAATAATTTCTTAGGTCAAATGAATGTTTTTTTAGCCTGCAATTGTTAAAACCTAAACAAAGGTATCTTAATATTTCAAATAGCAAATTCTGCTATTGATTTTCATTGGATGGCGTCATCATAGCGCAAAGTTGCATTCAGGTTTCACCTTGTAAAGTCAGTATTGTTTCTGAGTGCATTTGTTTCTGATGGATGCTTGTAATATTGATTATACATAGGAATCAAATCTTATCCTACAGCTGCACCCATTATAAGTTACATCAAGTATTTAATTAAAATGTAAATTAACTGTGTGCGCAATATAATGAACATCGATGTCTTATACGCTATGTGTTTTAATTCAGTGTTTTTGTTCATTGTTTTTCTAGAAAACATGAATTACTAATATATAGTGAAATATAGTGATACCTTCAAAGGTAGCATGAGCTTTCTTTATTCTGAATTCAAACATTCATTAGAAGCATTTTTGTTTTAAAACTCCGACACGCTCCAGAGTTAAACAGTATTGATTTGTCACGCGATTATATTTAAAGCAGGAGCTGGGTCAATAGTTGAATGTGTTGCATGTAACACTGTTGACCTCAGTTGTGTAGAGGAGGACACACTGAGGGGAAAACAGGGTGTGCCGCAAGTATAATATTCCACATTACGCGCCTTACATTCTCACAGTGTGTTTCTTCTTCAGTCATGCTTCTAATCTTTCTTTTTCCTGTACAATTCAGTAAAGTGGGAGATACTGCTGAGAGATTTAATAGGTTCATCACACTTTTATGCCCCTACATGACACCTCTGCAGCAGATTTTACACTGCATGTTAAAGTCAGGACTCTTTGGGAAGACAGACAGTGATCCTGGTTTGTAGGGATGTAAACTCCAGTAATAGCGTTAACATTGCTGTTCTCTCTCCTTTTACCAATTACCAAGCTACAGGGTCCAATACTCTCCCCTGGACTCCAGAGACCTCAGCCATTGATTTACTAATGAGGAACGTGGAGAGAATAGTAGAAGCACAACGCTGATTGGAGAAGGTGCTTAACTGGTTAGGTAGTCTGCCTCCAGTCTCTGAGGACGACTAACCTTCAAATAAACAGCAACACACAAGACGAAAAGATGACTAAGAATGACAAAAACATGACTTTTGGTTGTTTTTTTTATAAAATGATATGAGTATTTTTTATAACACTTTTTGACATCAACATACCTCTTCATTAAACACAATATTAGAAGCCATAAAATCACATTTATCTGTTTACATAAACTTCAGGCACAAAGCCGTAATAGCATCTTTTGGTCATCTTAAACATTCTTAAATATTCATATATTTTAAACATCCTTGCAGATTTCACACAGCAAATGAAGAAAGTGTTCAAATAGCAAATAAAGTCAGGTGGAGGAGCCATCTATTAATTCATGGGTCCACTCGAACGTGACAATATCAAAGTGTCAATAAAGTACTTTTGGTGACAATGAGAACAACCAAGAAACACCAAGAGATCACAAAAACCTGGTTGTTCATATACAGTACTGCATTCCCCGCTGTCAAAATGCAACAACATGTCCTGCATTATGAGCACTAAAGCTGGACTCTCCAGACACTAGTAATTTGTTAAAACACACCTTAATGTTGATCATCACATGACTCCAAAACAATTACAGTTAGATACAGCAAGCCAGCGTTACATTACAAAACAGAAAGTGAGGGGTGGCGGCTGGTACACAGAATTTATTGCAGTGCACATCAAACATCAATAAACAATGTCTTCTGAGCAATCGCCTTCAAAACTTTTTTGATTTGTCTCACATCACGACTGGAACCTGATTATGAAAGTTCATTTTATTATTTATAATGGCAGAAGACAGTTATCTAAGAACAAAGCGGCAGGCTGAATGAGGACTATCGATGACTGTGAGGCGGCTGCATCTGAAACATTGATCTGAGCAAGTTCATGCAACAAACACACACTAAAACTCTACGGTTCCACTTCACTCACGCTATTTTTGTCATAGTGTATTATAGGCCTCGCTTGAGAAGAAGAAGACCTTTTTTTGCAAGCAGACATCTCCCTGAAAAGGTACTGTCCATGAAAAATATGGCCTTTTTATATTAATGTTAACACAGATCAACGACCCAAAATCCACAATAGTCTCACAGAAACAGTATACAGGTATATACAGTACATAAAACACATTTGAGAAACAGAATAGAATCTTGTTTTAGAATACTTTATAGTTTCAGTGCAATCAGAGTGGTATTTCAGAGAAAGACCCTATATGATGGTCAACTGCAGTGTCATCTGGCTCATGTTGTTCAAGTAGATTGATGAGGTTTGGGTGCCTAAGAAGTACAACATAGGCCTGCAGTTTTCTTTGCAACCGCTCTCTGTATAGTGAAGCCCTACATAGGTAGATGTGATGAGAAACGTGAGAATCTAATGAGGATTGTTCTGCATTGCAATGAAGTATTTCTTTACATTGGCTTTTTGAAACTAGTAACCGTTTTACTTGAATAATACGCAAGAATGGATTTAAATATCTAAGATAATGCTTATTTGTGCAATCCGTGATGTGAGAGTCTGTTTCTGGAGGCAGACTCACCACGACTGTCTGGTTTAAGAGTAGCCACGCTCAGCATACATCTTTCCCGCCGGTTCCTGCACATACTCCTCCGTCTTATCCCAGTCCTGCACCCAACCTCCGTTGAGCTGTGCAGTGGCCCCGTAGCTTTTAGCCGGACCGCCCATCGCGCCGTAACCCTGTGTGATGTCACCTGTCTCCTCGGCCAGCTCATCCTCATCAATGAAGCCGCACTTCTCTTCGCTGGTTTCTTCAGGGTCGGCCCATGGCTGTTTCTCCCCGGATGCAAAGATCCCATAAAACACCACGCCCCCGTAATGCACGAGGGAAGCAATGAGGAAGACATATTGCCACTCTTCCCGGGTCTAGAGACAGAAAACAATCAGGCTGAGTCACTTCCTGAAGGCCCTCATAATGTAATTTCTCAACTGACTTAGAAAGTACCTGTCTGCATTAACATTCACATCACTGTATGAATAGAAATGACTCACCTTGTTCTTTGTCATGGCTCCCACTATTAGAGGGCAGACCATCCCTGACAAGGTACCCACACCGTTGGATATGCCCATGAGGATGCTGGCATAACGAGGAGCAATGTCTAGATGGTTGACATTGAAACCTACAGCAACAAAGAGTACACTTTCTGAGATTTGTGCTCTTTTGAATTGCATGAAACTCAGAATTTGAACTAGAATCTGCTGTTTTGAGACTCACCTGATATTGCAAATCCGCTAAAACCCACCGCCAGGACTAAGAAGGAGATGGCCACCCCTTTACTGTGAGAATAACCAACCACTAATAAAAGAGTGGCCTCCATACCAAACCCTAAAAACAACAAGACAAGAGTTAACTGATGAGGAATACTTCTGCGATATCATGGTAACAGACAGAGACCTGATTATCAAAGCCTCACCTCCGCAGTTCATTATTTTCCGGACCATGGTGGTGGACAAGATGTTGTGGGTCCGCAGGTAGTCCGCCAACTGGCCTCCTAAGGGCACGATGATGGTCATGACCAAGTGAGGGAGCGCTGACACTATTCCAACCTGAGAAACCATCAAACACTTGTCTGAAGCAAATGTGACAACTACAAAGAAACTGTCATAACAAAAGTGATTCTTTCTGTCTCAGACCGTTTCAACCTCTGAGTCCAGAATCACATCGGAGCAATAATTCACCTGCAGTAATCACAGCAGCCCATCCTGAAGCTGAATTACACCTGCAAAACCAGCTTGATTCATGCTCCACACTCTCAAGGGAGGGCAAAGATTGTGACATTTTCAGATTAACTGGAATCTGCTGCTTTGTCTGACGCATTCACTCGTGCACAGTAGGATCAGAAAACCACAGCACTTTCAGAAGCGGTCATCAAAATACCCACCATAAATAAAACATTTTGTTTCAAAATCAGTCTTCAAATCTAGTTTCTTAAAAGAAGTGAGCGATTTTTGCCAAAGGAGTAAGATTATTCTACTTAAATGTTTCGTCAACTTAAAAATTGAGGTAATGATTCCCACAAAATATTTTCAAGTTGAATCAACAAAATTCAATTTATCTGACTGAAACTGATTTTTTTAAGTCAAGGCAAACCATTCAACAGAGTTAAGTAAACTATTTGAACTGTAATAGCTCAGTCGCTTCACTATAAGCACTCATATTGGGGAGCTTGTCACCAACAACACTTCCAGTCTAACCACATTTTGCTCTTAATAACTAACGATGACAACAGTGGAACTGTGGAAACAGTGGAACACAGTGTAAAACACAATAACACCAGCATGAACACATATAACATGAGAATTATGTCTACGAGTCTGTTGCCCCGGTGCATGCTGGGAGGTTTCCTTCATGCTACTAACTAAACTCATACATTGGCCACTTATGGCAGCGGAAGTTGTGAACACAACATTGACATTTCATCAACTTTTATGTTGATATTGTGAACCTATTAGCAAACAGCTGCTTATTTACACATCCAGCAGTTATGGCGCAACATTATAATTCATTTGGAGTCGTGTTTCTGGCCACCTAAAATAAGTCCAATATTCACTCCCTTTTAGCTCTGTTTCTCCTGAAGAAAAAATCTGGATCTTTAGCTGCTAAATGCTCCACTATGTTCACCAGCTAGTTTCCAACTGTGTCTGTCTGGTGTTTGGTGCTGAGCAGATTAGTGTAAAGTGGGTTTTTAGAGCTTTTTCACTGAAAAAAATCTGCCTGCTGCAGCGCTTTGAGAGTGGTGAGAGTGAACCAAAAGAGTAAAGTTGTGAACCAGCCAAACAATGAGCTGAAACTCACTATAAACCTCCATAAAACACTACAAGCAACCTTTTTCACATTGTCACATTTCATGTTGTTATTATAAAAATATTGATTACAGCAGTTTTAATGTTTGTCCTCTACTGCCAATTTAATTTAATCCAAATCAGAAATAACATAAAAATAAAATTTTTAGACCACAAGGATACATAAATAGACTGCTGGAATAACAAAATATAATGAACAACAGCATTAATATACTTTTCAGCTCATAGCACTAGTATCAAGAAGAGTCTTAATTAACATTTTGTACAAATGAAACTACACTGAACTTTAGCAATTCATATCTAAGAAAACCTTTGTTTGTAATCTTGAACATTAGACCACCTGATGTTGAAAGATATCTTTAGGGCATTAAAAGGGATTTATTTACCTTGCTGATTTCAAAGCCAAACACCTCTTCAAAGTATGCAGGCTGGCTAATGAGGAGCAGATAAAAGGTCCAGCTCCTGCAGAAGTTGGCCACGATGATTGCATAGACGGGCATGGAGGTGAAGAATTTCCTCCAGGGGGTCTTGAATTTCTGATGAAACAAGCAGAGAATCAGCTGGATGTGCAGCGTGGTGTTACAAATCAAGGGATACAGGTTGAGAACTCACTTCCATTGCACCCATCAGCTGGGCACTTTCACCGATGCTCTCCTCGATGTACCGGCGCTCCTCTGCAGTGATGGTCGGGTGCTCCGCTGGGCTCTCGTAGGACACCAAGATCCAGAACATGTACCAAAATATCCCAAAGCATCCTGAACAGATCATGAGAGTGATGAAGAGGCATGCATCAAACACTTCAGTCATTACAGTCTCATACTGTGCAGCCAGACATTGATCAGGCCCACAGAACTTAATTTTAAATTCTAGTGGAGATCCCAAAGTTTTCAAAGATACCAAATATGTCAGAATCTAGAATATTTTGGTTTGATGAATGGTGCAGCCATAACAAACATGGAGTCTTGGAGTCACTCAGAGAATAGACAGCAAACAATAAGTTGCTAAATTTTGCTAACATTAGCCACCACAAGCTATTGGTCATACCAGACCATGTAAAGCCGTAGCAGCAAAACTCCTGAGTGTATTGATTTCAGCAAGGGTGCGATTTATTTCTTATGAATTCAACTTTTCATTTGTAGGAAAGCGATTGTGTTGTTTCTGCTTTTAAAAGTTAACATAGTCTCGCTTTAAGGTGTTAAAATGAAATCAACCCATGACAGTGACACTCACCATACACATAGAAGACAGAGGACCATCCTGTGTACTGGACCAGGATCCCAGCCAGAGGCATGGCTATCACTGCACCAGCATAGGATCCTGGACAAAGACAAAATATTATGACCGAGCAGAATTTGATCCTGCGCTGTTTATTCAGAGAGCAGCGTTCTGCCAGGGTTTAGTGACAAATGAGTTCTGTACACATTTACACACATTTTAGGAGCAATATTTTGTAATTCTAAACCTGCATTTCAGTGCGTGAAGTAATATGATGATAAAAATCTACATGACACTAATGAGCCAATCTTGCAGTCACAGAAACATGACTATGTGTGTAGATTTTGTACCACAGAAGGAGATGGTTGCCAGACGACTTCTTTCCAGCGGTGGAGCCCATTTACTCCAGATCCCATGGCAGGCTGGATAAGTCACTCCCTGCACAGTGACAAATGACATTACAGTCACAGTCTGAACACACGAGGATCAAAACCCATTAACTTTCATTTGTTTTTCACAATTTGAGACAAGTAATCTTCCTGTAAACCTAAATCCATCGATGAATAATACATCTGTTTTCCCACTTTCGTTCAAGAGACTTTACAGGTATTCTGCTTGATTGACGTAGTCTGTTCTCATTTGCCAAAGGCAAACATGACAAATTATAGTTAATAACAAACAAACTGACATCCATTGTAGCTGACCTTTCTAATAGAGACTAATGGGTTAGGTGTGAGTCAGTGCAAATTCAAGCTGAATATCCACTACATGAAAAAGAACCCTGAATTGCTCCCATTAAATCTTCATTACGCACTAAGTGGCATACAATCAACTATTGATAGACACAAATTGCTGGGGCTTGCAGTGGGAGACACCCTGAAATGCTAATGTTTAATTTGCAGTAATAAGTCGATGGGCGCTGAATACAGGCGGCTCTCTCTCTCAGTGGTCATGAGCTGCTATTGAAACGACAGTGTGCAGCAAACCAAATAACAAAAGAGGATGACCTTCAGTCTGACAATAGCATCTCTCTCTGAAATCTTTTCCTTTCTGTCGAGCTGTGGGAGCCGCCTGCATCAAGTGGTTTTTGTCTCTTTTGTTCTATGTGCTTTTATGTGAACATGGAGCTGTTTTTGGCCAGCTAAACCAACATACATAAGCACTGCTATTTGGGGTTTTATGCTGTTTGCTGCTTGTGTACTAATCTGACAATTGTATACAGTATAATGAATGGAACTACTACACAATGGGCTTCATTTTCCAGTGCAAATTCAAATAGAAAGCCAGGGCGTTCTGTATTAACAGAGGATTTCTGTACGTGATCAAATACAGAATTTCATTAGTGGTCGAGTATAGCTCTCAGCTTGATAATGAGGCATCATTTTTGAGCCTTTTAAAGGTCAAGATGTGATGTGCAAACTGTGCATCAGTACCTCCACCAGCCCTTGTAATATCCTCACAAAGATGACACATCCATAGTGCGCCCGGGCGGCAGAGGGAATGAACATGTTCAGGGTGGATGTCAGCACGATGGCAGCCCCGAAAACTCTGGATAAACAGTGTGTTATTTGTCAGAATATTAGCAAAACAAGATCATCTCATTCAGCATGATAGATGGCAGCAATATTGATCAATTTCAAGTCCTTCAAATAGATGAAAGCATTAAAGTAATAAAGTAATAAAAAATCCTATACAGTGTTATACTGTATGATTCTTTACTACATACTGGAAGAACAAATGTTGATAAGGAAGATAAATCAATCCTACACAAACACACACACACACACACAACAGGCAGTTATTCAGTTTCCAGGGGAGTGAGGACAGGAGGTGTTTGCAGCAGAAGGCGTCAGTGGGCTCAGCTGACTTGGCATGATGAAGCTCTTCAAAAGATTTGCATCTTATTTAGACTCCATTCCCCTCATAAAAAAATCTAACAATGCAATAATGCTGCTGTACAAGAACCTATACTGTGACCTTATCCTGCTTTGGTTTATTTTTTTTTAATCTCCTCCTATAGTATCACTGTTATATTTACATAATTTTATAAAAAGGATTTTACATTTTTTTTTGTTATAATTTGGTTTTCTTTCACAGTTCTTACAGACTTATTGTTCTTTGCTGCACATTTGCTCTTTTTGTCTAATCAGTCGTTAGTTAAATAATGTGGTATAGAGGCGGTATGGCCATTGAAATCATACTGCAATCATTACTTAGAACCACAGTTCACACAAGGCTTTGGCTGATGTGGTTGCCATGCCTCTGAACATAAAGGATTAGGCATGGTGGTCCCGTGGGAGCTCATTAACGTGAGGAGGCACGCCTGGTGGGCATCAGCCAAATCCCCAGTTTATCGGCTGTACGGTCAGACTCCTTTCTTCAAACCACGAGACCGACATCCTCTGACTGGCTATCACCTACATTATAAATTAAAATAGGAACACATCTAGTACAGGGAAACTGATATTTAGACATCTGTTTCTTCACGCCCCGCCTTCACTATTTATTCGTAGTTTATTTCGAGGGCAGTTACCTGTTTGCAGCCAGTCTTGAGGAGATATACCCTCCCGGAATCTGAGTAACTATGTAGCCCCAGAAGAAGGATCCATGAATCATCCCCACGGTCTCTGGGTCCCAGTTGAATTTCGCTTTCTTTCAGACACACACGAATACAGACATATTTTAATTAATTTCTTTTCCATTTTCCTCCGGTAAAAAACAAAAACAAAAAAAAAATAGCGCAACATGGTGAAGCATATTCTTTAAAACTGTAATCAAAATGCTTCTTGTCCAAGTGTGAAATACTGTCAGTGGAAAACGTTTTCAGAAAGATATCACATCTATTTTATTTGATGCTTTAACACCTTTGCAGCAACAGTGGGTAGCCTATAAGGTGATCGATCAACTAATTAAAGCACAAGATTTGCTGATTTTTAGACAAACTCCAAATAAATAAATAAATAAATAAAACAACCTACTAATGTGCTTCTACTTGCGATAATATACAGGCCCAACACCCGAAATACAGTTTTAAAGTACATATAGGCCTACTCTCATATGTTTAACCAAAACCTATCGATCAGTCAATTGGCTCTGGACCTCATCACCTATCAAACATGCAGGGCTCGTGGGGTGTAACGGGGCGGAGTTTACAGGCACCTCTTTGATGATGATCTTGCCGTTTTGATGGATTGTGCTGTTATTGACCATGCTGACGATGGCCACGCCCAAGTTACACCGGATACCGAAGGAGATGCAGAAGCCGATCCCGCTCAGCATAGCGATGATGTATCTGCGCGGAAGCCCGAAGCATGTGCAGTCACACAGGGGCGCCTTCCGCTCCTGGTCCGCCGAGGGTCTCCCATCCTCCGTCAGTTCGATCGCCTCACCTGTCTGCTGCCGCTTTTCCAGCTTCCTGCACGACAAGCCGATCATATGCTCTTTTCTTTCTTTTTTTAGGTTAAATTCAATATCCACACTTGGATGTATGAAATCAAACATTCGGGCTTCTTTTAAAGGAAGCTGTTCAGCGAGAACTATCAGTCGGAAATATGTGATTTCGTTGATTTTCTGCAAAAACAGCAGATCAAAATCCTCTGTATATACGCATGTATTTATTCACATGCCTCTTACAGGCTATTTGCAGCTCATGCACAGAGGAACTTAGCTTTCATCTTTACTTTGTGCTCTTTCAACGACAGGCCTTGACGATGTCTTTATTTTCTTCTTTTAATGTGTCCAGGCCCCTCAACAGCATTTTTTTATTCGTTCCCTGCTGAAATTCTCCATGTGTCTGTAAAAGAAAAGCTCGCTGGCAAACGAAGAGAAAATGACCTTAATACCGCATTGCAGCAATATCAGCATCATCGTTGTTTAGAGTTCATTTTGCCCTTTTTGTTTTTTAATTAGCTCTCATAAATGTGGCGTTGGCATTTTGCTTTGGCTTTCAATTGAAATTTGCAGAAAGAAATGTATGGTTAATTTAAAAACTAAGCGATGAAATGTGAAGGCCTCATCCAGTGCAATAACAGGCCTGCTACAGCTTCAATGAAACCAACAGATTTTTTATTTTTACTTGCATAGCTTTGAGTCACGTTTCTGTATTTGCCGTGCATCTTGGAGTCTTTTCAACAACTGAAAAACATTTTAGGACCAAAACATAAACGAATAAGATGTGCTCCCGCACAAATGTTCATCTGAAATATGTATATTTTAGAACAAACTACGTCTTTCCAGATGATTTGTGTAAAATTCGTTTTTTCCTGCTTAATATTCAACCAGTGAATAGCCATTTTATTCGTCTTTCCAGTGAGAATTAAAATATTTAAATTGCATACATCTGAAGAGGTGTTCCTCTACATCCTGCTCCCCTGCTCTGATTTTAAACTGAAGATCTGTTTGCTTTGCAGTCAGTTGTCAGTTTTCCTTTGGACTACATTTCATTTATGTCCTTGTGACAGTATAAAGAATATAGGAAGTCAGTTGATTATGAAGTCCATCGATCTTGAATTAATACAGATGGATACATAAGGTAATAGATATCCTCCGACCTTGTGTCACGACTCGCTCTGTTTCATTAATTATTAAAAAACACCCACAGCTGCTGGTGGAGGGGATCATCCTCCAGGGAAATATCTGATCCTTAAATATTCGGGCCACACGACTCTGCTTTCAGCATCCTGTCCGTGATTCATCTCATAAAGAAGAGATTTCCCTCTTGATTTCATTGTAATTCAGACATTTAAAACCAATGCTTTGTTCAGTGTGGGATGTTAAGATCTGGATATTTTCTATTTTGAATTTTTCATAACAGATATAGCCTAATTCTGTTACTAAAAGACATGCAGAAATGGCCATTTCTTCGTCTTACCTGTACAGGTTCCCGAGGGCCTTTCCTGCGATTTGTTTAATTCCCTCTTTAGTGGTAGGGAGAGCTTTCTCCTTGCCTGGCTCCATATCCAAATTGTCTTAAAAAAATCTATAATACTATAACAAATGGAAGTGCTGCAATAATGAGCATATTGTTAAGATATTAATCCAAATAACGCGCCTCGGTCTGTTAAGAAGAAAGCGTCTCGAAGTCCTGAAAAGATGAGCCAGAAAATGGAGAAAGTGGCGAAACGCGTTCAGTCTGAAAGGGCTGGTTTCACAGTCACAAAACAGCAGTCAAATAAGTCCGCTTTTGCCTTGCGCAATGTTAATCCATGCAGTGCCATTTTAAGATCCAGTCAGCGATTAGAAAACAGCCAAACAGAAAATAAAAAAGTTGAAGTTTTTTTTTCTTTTCTTTTTGGAGTATTCTTTGAGGAATCGACGTGTGAAAAGTGAAAATCTGCAGCCGGTGCAGTTTAGCGGAGCTCCGGTCTAATCTGAGGTGAGGATCTCCGGTATGGCAGCAGCCGGAGGAGGTTTCAGCACCGCGGACAGCGCACAGCTCATCTACCTGTCAGCAGCTCCGAGCAGCGCCCCTCCTACCTCCGCTCCTCAACGCGCCCCTCCTCTAATTCAATTACTTCTTCAGAATCTGTCAACGGAGACAATTGCCAATTGCATAACCTCTGTCCTTCACTTATATCAAACTGAATAGAAAACGATTTCAGGATGAGCTGCGACCACTTAGGCTATAAATCACTTGCTGCAGCAGGCACAAAGCAGTAACACCCACCCCATACCCCCCACTCTACATCCGTTTTTTCTCGGTTTTAGTTTGACCTGCTGCGTTTCAAGGAAGTGTCACAAATTCAGGGACACATTTGCAGAAAGATTTGTTTTTACTAAATTGAATAAAGAGGGGATTCTGATATTTTTCACTGAATAAAAGAAAGACGTGCTCCTCGCGCATGTGGAACCAGACTGTAAAGTACAGTATGCAGTCAACCACGCAGAGGCAGTGTTGTGTCAGGAAGTTAAAGAGACCAAACCTCAACTGACATGAGATGAAATGAGATCAAGGAGACTGGAAACCATTGTTAGTGTATTTATCTTATTCCACCAATTAAAGAAGACAAGCGATTAAACAAAGGACATACACAGGTTCCCCATGCAGGTTCATGATGTTTGACACAAGTATCAGACAAAGAACATTTTTAATTTACATTTCTACAGCTCATTGGGATCTACGTAGGTGCAGGCAGTGCGCGCACAGGTGTGACAGTAGACATCCCCTGCCTTGTCCTCACCGTCTTCCGGGTCCGCTTGGATATCATCGAGGCCACCTGCGTGCCTGGACACTGGGAAAACATGACAGCAAAAGTGCCGTGAAACTCCTTCCTGAACTGGCCGCCTATGAAGCAGCTGAACAGAGGGTTAACGCAGGTGATGAGGCTACAGAAGCACATCTCCAGGGCGAAGGCCATGTCTGCGTTGCGCCAGGAGGCGGGGTTGTCTGGGTAGACCGCCCGCATCACGATGGCGGCGTTGCGGCTCAGGTGGTACGGCAGGTAAAACAAGGCAAAGAGAACCAGCGCTGCGCTCAGGACCCGCCGGAGCCGCCGCTGCTTGTTGTGCGGGTCGGGGCGGCAGGACCGGTGGCGCAGCTCCGTGACACTGCGCAGGCCGCAGTAGCAGATGGAGAGCAGCGGGAAGAGGAAGCCGATGATGGAGCAAACGAGGGAATAGGGGAGGCTCTCCCCGGTCTCAGTCAGCAGTATGTACAGGCTACAGACGGTGCGGTTGCTCCCAGGGCAAGTCTGGATCAGGGTCATAGTGGCAACAGGTATGCTGAGGACCAGAGCGGCCACCCAGACCGCCACACACAGCAGGCAGGTCTTCCTCCGGCCCAGCAGCACCAGAGAGCGCAGCGGGTGCACGATGGCCATGTATCGGTCCACGCTGATGCAGGTGACGAAGAAGATGCTGAGGTAGAAGTAGTTGTGGTAGAACATCCTCACAATCGCGCAGAGCGGCAGCCCCAGCTTCCAGTACAGCTGGTCCAGATGGTAGTTGATGAGGTAAGGCAAGGCCAGCAGCCACGAGGTGTCAGCCAGGGTCAGGTTGAAGAGGAACACCGTGCTGCGGGTCCAGCGCCGCAGGCGGTGGAAGAAGACCCAGAGGGAGAGCAGGTTGAGGGGAAGCCCGACGATCAGCACCGCCAGGAAGAAGGAAGGCATCACGTAGAGCTGGACCACCGGTAAACTTTGATGCGTGTCCAGGTCGCAGTAGGTTTCCTCTGGAGGCTGGATGAGCACAGAGGTTCAACTTAGAGTTTAAACTGCAGATCTATTACAAGATAGTTTGTATTCTCGCTTTCTTCATCTTCATTTAATTGCAAACACTTAGGCTTCAGTACATTAAACATATGGGTAGGTATGAGCCCTAATAGAAAAACATGCTAAGTTTATAAATCATAATTTGCCATAGTCACAATACTCTGATAGATAGATAAAATGTTTAAAATCATAGTGAGCCTTTCCAACCTACCTGAACCTGAGTGTTGCCCATGTCTTTGTTACAATGGCTTCTCTGTGTGCCAAGTGAAACAACCACGCCAACATATTTTGGTGTAAAACACACCCACCAGTATGAACAAACACTGAATAGTTATCAGTGTTCTCCCAGGCCATCTGTTATGTGAACAGTAACTTTCACGTCCTCTGCAAAGGAGCCGGTGGTCCACGGTATTTAGGACTGATTCAAAGATGTCCAACAACTACTCAAGTTGAAGTGGTACTTTATTTTGGAGATTTGTCTTTGTTTACAATACACATTTCGATACAGGACAGTTACAAAAAAATTAGAAACAAATGAATGAAAACATGAAATTGTAACTTTAAGCATACAGTAAACAGGTTCACCGTTTTTCCAAGCACGGTAACGGTATAAAATAAAATATTATTACTTGTATAACAACAGAAGACATAAGAAAAAAATGTGTTCAAGGAAATAAAAAAAGTACTAAATGTACTAAGGCAACAACAGGCATAGGTTTAGCTGAGCGCAGGGCATGTAAAGGGAAACTGGAACAGTCCAACGTTGCTCTCGGCTATGTGGTCACATCTACATGCATCTCAAACAAACATAGATTTAGTTGCCTGAGTTTGTAGCACAGCCACCCAGCTATTTTACCTAAAATTGAAATACTTCAACAACAGATACTTCTTACATATTTCTATGTAGGCAGCCTAATAAACATGAAATGTTCTTAAAATTCAGAACAGGGAACTCTTTTTTTTTTACCTACAGCACAACTCCTGTTCCATTTAAATGAACGATGATCACACAATGCTGCTTCAAAACACTGATTATGAATACGTAGTGTCATGACAACAACTAGACTGACATGTTTTTGTTTTGGAAGTCACGTTTCATTAAGTGCTTTGTGCAAAAAAAAGAAAAAAAAGAATGTGGGTCTTCTCTACAGAGACACAGCTGAGGAAACCAGAAGCACGAGAACTAGGCAATGGCTGATGTGCTTTGTCTAATGGAGCAAACATAGTTCAGTAGGTAGGGGCAGGCTTTCATTAGCTTCGACGTGTTGGTAAACAGAGGCACATTAAAAAGGGATCTCTTCACTCTCTGAGGGCTTTTCACTTCTCATCTCCAGGTACAGAACTCACTGTCAACAGTCAACATGCACCAGCTGCTGCTGCTGCTCAACAACAACTGGCCACTGCAGGACAAAACCTGCTCGTACTCACAGTAGTAACAGCAGCACAGATTTGTCTTCATAAAAAAAAAGCTACAGCTGTTGGGCTGTTATGAGATTCAAGCAAAATGTGAAGTAGTGAAGAAAATAATTTTGGTAAATTTGTGTTACATCTGTGCTGTGACCTTAATGCTGTCAAATAAACAATGCTCACATTTGTTGCAGTAACTGTAAAAACAAACACAAAATCGAGTTGAACATAAACATACATTATGACAGTGGAACCCTTCATACAGCTGCACATACGAACAAGGGAAATACTCAAACCCCATAATGAGCAAGCTCTCAGTTTCCAAATAATATCAATTGTTATTTTACTGGCAAATAGAACCAAAAATAAGCGTGTGATATATTAAGGCATTCAATCTTTGGTTACTCATAGTGGCACTTAAATAAATAGTCTTGCATTAAAACAAGAGTAAGTTGCCTGTCTTAGACACAGTGTATAAGATTTCCTCTTTCTTATCCTCAGCACTATTGATTACAACATAGAGAGTGAAAAGCCATAAATATGAGACAAAAGTTTAAATCCACATGCCTCAGGTTTCAACATGCATGCAGACTTGGTCTTTCACCTGTCTGCACTTCCACTATCAGCAGATTAGTAGAAGAGGGATGGCTGTGAATGGAGGAAACCTCTAGCTCTTTAACAGAAGTTCTGTGTGTGTGTGTGTGTGTGTGTGTGTGTGTGTGTGTGTGTGTACTGCACAAACAACACAGGCACTACAGCAAATTGATGGTCAGTATCGTAAGACACAAGCAGGGCAATCTACATCACCATGACCTCCCATCATGTCCAGTTGACTGACCAGCAGCTCGCTGGGCTAGAGACACTCTGACAGCACCTCATGTTTGGGTAAAGACGGATAGATCATGGGCGGGCAGGTGCACTCATTGTGGCCATTGTTTTGGCTGAGTTGGATCTTCAGCTTCTCCACTTCATAGTTATGGAGATACTCCTGGACCAGGTAGCGCTCTCTCTTTACTCGAGCCCTCACGTCAGAGGGAATATCGGGAATCATCCAGGCCACGAAGAACTTGACCACGAACACGACATGCTGTGGAGAAAGAAGGCACAACAGGTTAGTTTTACGTCAAGCTAGAGTCAGCAAAACTAAGAGCTGCAGAAGGAACTCAGCATGGATTTGTATTACATCTGAGAAATGTGTGTGTGGGAGAATGGGGGCTACTATCAATGTAGCAATCAACTGCTGCAAGGTAAGAATCTGAGGCTCAGTTAAAGTGGTCAATAAATGTTGGTGGTGCTGGTGGAAGCACTGCGGCCTGGATTTACCTCCATGATAATGATGAAAGCCAGCTTGGCAGCCAGAATATGCCAGAACTGCATAGTGTGGGAGTACTGCTTCTCGTGGCCAGGAGGGTAGCGGTAATCACGATACCTACAAAGAAGGAACATGTCAGAGATTTTAATTTCCTGCAGATTTTTATACAGACTTTGGTTTGATTCTTCAGTCTAAAAAGTACACATACAATATTAACCACACAACATTTAAATCTGAAGTTAAATAGTGATCTAAGTAAAGTGCATGTGCCAGTTGAGTTCAGCTGAGCTGCATTTATGGGGCTTTACTACATTTAAAGTCTTAGCTAAAAATAAAGATTTCTATTGGAGGCACCATTGTGTCCAGATGCACTAGTCTATTTGACGCCACCATAACCAGACATTTCATATATCAGTGATGACAAGTAACAAGGCACATTTACTCAAATAAGTACAACTGTGAGGTATTTGTACTTAAGTAGTAGTTACTTTTTACATACAAAATACATGATAAACTTATATAATATGATACATTATTATGGATTAAAGGCCCTGCATTCTCACATATGTGTTTTCAACTACTGTGGCTTAGTAGACCAGATCAGGTTGGAGTTGTGCAAAACTGAGATTTACTAGAAGTCACTAAAGTCCATGTACTAATTAGAATGATACAGTTTTAAAAATACTATATACTTAGGCTCTTTGAACTACCCAGCACAAAGTTATAAAATAGTTCAAATTAGCTTCACTCAACTAGCTACATCAAAATGCTGCTGAGATTTTAACGCATCCATAACAATAATCTGCTAATGTAATATATTAAACACTGTGAAAGGGGCCATTCTACATAATGAATACTTGTACTTCGATATTTTAATACTGGTAATAATCATGTACTGTTAATCAAGTCGAATCTTGGAGGACTTTTACTTGTAACAGAGTATTTTTACATGGCTTTTACTTGAGTAAAGGATCTGAGTACTTCTTCCACCACAGTCATATATTAATATAGAAGTGGAAACATGGCCTATATCAACAATCTTTGTCTCTCATACACAGAGCTTTGCAATCACACACACCTGCAGGTAGTGATGGAGCTGTTGAACCAGAAAGGGTTCTCCCCTTCCTCAGGCCTGTTGGCCAGTGGGATCTCAGAGATATTAAACACAGACAGGCTGTTGTTTATGTAGCCTTTCATATTCATCTCACCCTCTGGCTGGTAGGCATACATGTACACAAGCCGAGGGATCATATCAGAGGTGAAGGCCACAATGAACGCCTAGAAAGCAGGGAAAGAAATGGTGTGAGGAAAACTAGAAGTACAACTGGGTAGACAGTGAGCAAATGCAAAGCACACAGATGCAGTCCAGCACTCACATTTGTGACAACAGAGAGTACGGCCATCCCATTGAGGATTTCCTGCCAGGCTCCAATGCTGTGGGCCTTTGCTGCCACAGGACGTCTGAACTGAGTGGTGAGCTTCCAGGAATCTACTCTAACCTCTATGATGTTGTTGATAAGTGCCATCAGAGGTGCCAGGGGGAAGGAGGCGACGAACAGCGTGATGAAACCAAACTGGATCACTGGGACACAGACAGGAGAGAGGTTAGTGAGAGGCAGTAGGATGGAAACAGCACCATCTGCAGAATCTCAGAAGTCACTGCATCTATCTTTTTATCTATCTAGTTTAAAATCTGTGTTTGCGTATATTCCTCAACTTTGCTGCAGTATTAGGTAATCACTTATGCTTGTCTCAATTTTGCTCTAGGCCTTGTCTTGACTGCAGCCTAGTTTTTAAGTATGTGTATCTAAATCTCTCTCTCTCTGTGTAATGGATTGACTTTGTACTGAGTGTTTACCCATTTCCAGGTACTCGTAGAAGAGGCCCAGCTGTCCAAAGCCCTGCAGGTCATGGTCCTGCTCCCAGCGGCTGTACAAACTCTCTGGGTGGCTTCGTGCCTTCCTGCTGCCCCACCAGTTCATCAGCCACCTGATGGCCACAAGGGGGCAATAGAGGGCTTTGAGGCAATATATTTCACCCTCTGACAGCCATATTGGAGGCCTATTGAACTGTAAACAATGGCTATAAAGAGATGACAGCATTCTAACCCTTTCATCTGAACTGAGTTTAAAGGCAAGGTTAATTGGTAGCAAAAAGCACAGGTGTTACTAATAACAGTAATGATGGCTCTGTTCTATTCAAATGTCCCAGTTAAATAATACCAGGATTCTGAAACCAAAGCAGCTAATGTAGTATTTAGTTGATGCATGATGACATTACTTTAAATACATTTCTAAATCATCTTGCAGGCTGAATAGCTAACTGACAAAAATATACTCTTAGCAGAGATAACTCTAAACATCAGGGAAGTGAAACTAGGCCCCAGTCATGTTTGATGTATTTATGTGTTATGTGATGCAACTGTAAAGCCTTTAAAGAGTGTGTAGATTTAACCCCTCTGTATCTTTTCTGTATGCAGATGAATTGTGCTCTGGATGGTCGGTTAAGTTGGGTGTACTCACGGGACCAGAGCCTCCTGGATGTTGCCCCACACCTGTTTACCAGTCATCACTATCACCAGCTGGGTGGTCAACTCAATCAGACAGCCACCAGGGTCGCACTGAATGTAGGCACATTGAGATAGAGGAGGGATAGGAAGGACACAGACATTAACTCAAATTCAGGCTCAAGTTGAATTACCAGTGCTAATCTTACACAATGTAATGTAGTTATATCTGGTACCTCTTCATTCCTCAGTTTGCTCCACTTGCCAAACATATAAGCATAATCTCCAGGATAGCCGACAAATTTGCCCTTAAAGAAAGCCACGTAGAAGCAGGACGAGTAGTAATTGACAAACTGGAAGAGGAACATCTTCACCGTCAGTTTGTTCTCATACTCCAGGTGGGTCTTGGGAATTTCTGCCACATAGTAAAAGGTAATAAAACATTGATTTTAAATACATAAACCATAAAAGGAATACATATTTCATCATGAAATACATAATGGATACATAAAGACACAGAAATGTAATAATCTGGGATTTGCTCTCTCGCTGTGACCCTCACCCATGTCAGTGATCCAAACAGCCACTCTCTCATACATGAGGTTGAGGATCATGATGATGACAAAGTTGATGCAGGAGGCGGTGACAGAGGTGGCCAGCTGTGGCGTGATTAAGGGGCCAACCACCTGCAGGTGGGTGGTGGGACTGTCCTTCATGATGCTGGCGAAGGCTGCGTATACCGCCAGGCGGTACGCTATCACCCCAATGATGCAGGCAATGATCAATGAGATCTTCAGGACAGAGACCACAGTGACAACATGAAAGACAACTACATGGCACAGCAAGTCACGAGACAAAAGTACAGTGAGAAAAACACACCAATTGTCATGCAAGCTCCAAACACTAAAACACATATAGACTTATGAATAAAGCCAGGTGATTTATTGCCAATGTAGATGTTAGGAGGAACTGCTATGCTTGAAGTGTGCACACATGCCCCATGAAGATAAATCTACCGTAATCTTTCTATTAGCTCATTCACATGTTACAGAAGGGTACACAACAGTAATAAATCTGGGACGGTATGTATAAAGCCCTAAAACTTTGGTCTTAAATGGGTCACAATTCTAAGAAGGACATAATTTTGCCCTCATTTTTAGAATTTCATGCCATGCATAAACATTTCTCAGTGTTCTGACTTGGTCTCAGCTCCCAAATTATTTAAGAGAGCTCCATTTCTTTTAGTTTGATACATACTGGTCCTGGTCAAATAATATTAGTGATGATAATGATTGATGGGAAAGACAAAAAGACACAGGTGGAGAAACAGGTAGAGGATGAAAGCATTTAGATTTATCAAGTGTACCAATGATACAATGCTCACCCAGAACAGGACTGTGGCTCCAGACAGACATGTGCGTGCACACTTGGTTGTTATGGGTAAGTATGGCTCCATTTCCTAAATCATAAGCAAGCAAAGCATGGACACGGGAGTCAGTCACCCTTTGTTATATCCTGAAAAGACAGCTCTAAAAGGCCGGGTTCCTTTAATTACCACTGGCCTCCGATGCTAGGCAGAGTGAGGTCGCCCAATCAGAGCTCTTTTTGTGTAGGCGTTTCAGTCCAAGTCCAATTCTTTCATCTAGCGGTCTCCTGGTGAAGCCATGCTTCTGCAAAAACCTCTTTCAAGATACTGATCCACGAGAGAAACAATAATGCGGTACAGAAGGAAACTCGTGCCTCTGAGTCTTTCCAGAAATATCTGTTATCCACACATACTGCACCACACCAAAACCTCTTCCTCACCAATTTGGCATTCCACGTTAAGTGCTACCCTTACCCAGAGTACCACGGTGGCCCAGCACAGGCACAATTTCCCCAATAGATCTGTAGCAGTCCTTTCAAGAATCCACTCCATTTCCTACAGACGGGTGGGATGTGGTCAAGGCGAATTACAGCACCCTGTTTCTGTTCGTTTCTGTGTCTGTCACTATCACTTAGTAATATTGTCCTTAATCAAAGAGACTCCATTCAGACCATGTTTTTAGTCCAGGAACTGGCCTAATGAATGACTGCAACCAACTCAGTGTGAAGAACCTGTATCCGATAAATACAACAGATACTGTAATCTTTACTACCATGCAGTATATCTCTCTGATAAAGCCTTGTGGAAGCTTCACAGACCTAGAGCTGCACATTAGAACAGTATCATACAGTATATTAGTATTTCATGAGCACACAAACACCTGAGTGATGCGGTTCAGCTTGCGGTTGGTGCACTTGGTCTCGTACTCTGGCCGAAGCTGCAGCTGCTGTTGCTCCTCTTCAAAGTCGACCAGGTCCCACTCGTACTCGAGACGAGCCTGCCGCCTCTTCCAGAACTCCAGAAAGAGCGTCACTGCAGAGAATACGCCCCCAAATGTACATTTTCAGTGCTTTGACCCCCATTCACTTATTATTATTATTATTATTATTATATTGGTGTGTGGTGGCAGAACTGCCAGATCTCACAACCTCAGTAGATGAGAAAATGTGTTTTTTGTAAACAGGTCATTTATATATAGAGTGAGTAACTAGAGTGATTTTAAATAACTAATAATAGTTCAACATCTCCCACTAGGTGGTGCACTGGATTACAAAATACAAAATGCAGAGAACAGACATTTTTACTCACCCCAAATCCCCATAAATATGGCAAAAAACACTGTTCCCACATTGTCAAACAGGTGTGATTGCTGAAAGAAGAACATGATTGAGAAATAGTGAGATTATGAAAAACGGATTTGTTGACATTTAGCTGCAACCCTCCTTTAAATATCACACAATGTGGATAGAACATGAATCAAATCAACTCAGTCACAAAGCCAGGATGTCTCACCCACGAGGAGTTGCATGTTGAGTTGAGTTTCCAGTAGCCACATTTCTTGTCACACAGCGGGCACATGACAATATTGCCTCCAATTTCCTCACTACATATTTCTTTGCTGTGGGGAAATGAGAGCTTTTTCAATTAAAGGAACAAGGACATTAGTAATAAAAATAATATTTAATATACAATGACATCTGAAAGACAGGCTGATATTCTTGGTGAAAATCACCTCCACTCGTTGTCATCGTAGGTGAGGAATCCGTAGATGAAACAAATTGTCCCAACTATTGCAGCAAACAACAGCATCTCAGTGTAGAAACCCAGCCATGCAAAATAAATGCCTATCTTCTCCCCATAATACTTCCTGGTGAAGGGAAAAACAACATTTGTGCTGTAAATTCTTCTGCTGCCAGATTAATGTTGAGTAAATACACATCAGATATGACTTATTTGTTTTCAAGTCTTACCTTATAAGATTGAGGGGCTGCTCCTTGAAGAAACAGAGGAATCTGGCCCAGTGTTTGTAGAGATTGTATCTCTCACTTTCGCAGTTAGGATCCCTCGATCCTGTCCAGTATCTACACTGCACGTAAACAGAAGAACACAGTTCACTACCACATTCATTTCGTTATCGAAAAGTTATTCATCCTGCAACATCCAGCATGGCCTCCAACAGGATGTTACTGTTGGAAAGCAATGAGTGCACATTCCACGGAAGACTCCCTGTCTTTTTCCAATGATAAAAAAGTTCACCAAAAGAGGCTCACATCATGCAGCGGAAAGGCGGCAGTGTAGGTGCTGTTGTTGAGTAGCCTCTTGATTCCCTTCTTGTCTTTATCTCCACATTCATCCCTGAAGTACGAACAACGGGACAGGATGTAGTAGACCTGGGCAGAGAGAGAAACAGAAGGAGTTAAGTGTTTAAATAAATCTGAAGCTCAGTCATTTAAATAAGCCTTTTCAAAAATGTAACTAAAATGTAACTTGTAAAGGCCTGCACACAGAACTGCAGTATTTATAGCAAAGATTTTATCTGAATGTCAGGGGAATGTTTTAATTTGAAGGTCACAAACAAGATAAGAAAGTCATGGTCAAAGCATCCTTACTATCCTGTTGCGAGTAGAAGGGGGGAAGAACGTGTCTTTGTTGTCGATAAGGAAGAAGTCAGACTTGCTCTTGTTGAAGGGAGCTGTGAAATAGTCTGGCTCAGGGTGCATGACGTGCTCCGGCAGACGAAAAGGGGTAGACAGCCAGTTCATGGGCATCTCGCTGTTCTCTGGGATGTCGTTGGCCTTGAATGGGACCTTGATCTTCAGCACATCTGCATAGGTGGCCAACACTTCCCATGGAGCGTGGATCTTCACGAAATACGTCTTTCCATCTTCTGACTCCTGACGATAATGACAGTGAGACAAGTGTCACAGTATGATGAGTGAAGGGCTTCTGATTCATAAACTGAAATTCCCTGAAAAGTGCTTTTACAGGTTTTATGCAAAATTCATGGTTTGTTGACTAGATAGTATAAAGATAAATGGCAGTGTTGGTATTTTTGTCTTCATAAAGACAAGATGAATTCTGAAAAACAACAACAGAACACAGATATGTGATATGATATATACATACATAAACAAATGTCTTTGTGGGACGCTTAATTCCCTTTTCCATTAGACATAATCAAATCAATAACTGGACGCTCTTACCGATTTATCTTCGGTCTCCAGCTCCAGGCCGACATTCACTAGGTTGGCCTCATACACCTTCCTCCTCTCCTTTAGAATAAAAACAAAGCATATATACATATATTTAATAGTTTGATATAAATGTAACTCCTTTACTGCCATTGTATAACAGTGAAATATATTGTACAACAAAATGAAGTACACACAAACTGTGAAAAATCATTATACACAAAAGCTTGAAAGAAAATACTGGGAAAACATTATACATAAAAACATTAAATAGCAAGATTGTGAAATGTATATAATGATATGTACCAATATGATGATATACAACTGAAATAAGGCACAATACTGCAGATCAAGCCAAAATCTAAGTAAAATTCGTGAAGTAACTAGTTCAACTTCAACAATTGAACAAATCCCCTAATTAAGTCACTGTGAGATGAAATGTGTAGAGTGCGCATCTGGCAAGACACAAATAAAACCAAAGTGAACAGGGAGTCACAGTCAGTGCAGCAGGTATAAAAGCGGTACGAAACAACTAAACTAGTACTGTTAAGTGTGGACATTGATAAAATGTACCTCCTTGTTAGAGCTGAAATTTACTGTCTCATTTTACAACACGTGGATAATACTCAGGAACTGGCCTCTTGTTTGCCCTTCCTCGTACAAAAAAGGCTGGAAAAAATGAGCAAGTTCCTGACCAGGCCAGAGGTCTGAGTGTTGACTCATTGATGAGGCTGTGGGTAAAAAACTGCCTCATACCCGGGGAGTGGTAACACAGAGATGTGAAGCCTAACAGCTCAGTATCAAACACTAAAAAGTCTTTCAGCACTCCAGCTGATAAAGAGACTAGCCACAAAAAGACAGTATGAAAATACTTCAAAGGTGATTTACATAAGAGAATAGGGTTGTAAGTCTAGAGAATTCCTTGAGAGGATTACAAGCTGAGAATAACAGTTTATATAACTTTATCAGTGTTGTGGTATTTAGGGTATGCTGCTGACACACACTGTGAACTCTGAGGATATCCTGTAAGAAACCGTTCTTACTGTTTAAATCAAGAAGTGGAAATAACGTCAGCTGTTCTTTTGTGTGAGATTTTAGGATTTCAAGATATTTAGTTCTGGTCGCAATGAATAATATTTGCTGTCATTCTGCTGAATTGGAAATACAACAATAACAACACTGTAAAACATACATCAAGAAACAGAACATCAGTTATTACAAACATATGCTTGCAGTTAGTAAACTAGGGAAATGTAACTTGTGTATACATTACCTAGAGGTTGCTTCTTACCTGTTTTCTCTCCCCATCTTTATCGTCAACATAGGACAGGACAAAATCAATCCTGCGCACCCCGTCACGAAAGAACACAGAGTCTTTACTGTGTTGTTGTTTGTCGATCTATAACGAGATAGAACAGAGGTCACAACATTTAAACACACACACATACACATGTACAATATCAGCTCAGCAAGTCTTAGGATACATTCAGCACAGCAGACCACACAGTCAAACTACAGCACGTGTCAGTGGCTAATAGCAAAACCCAAAGAAGAAGTCCTCCACACCACATTACACTACTGATTCTCATATTTCCACTCCAAACAAAAACAGCATGCTATAGGAAGGAAATCTGCTATGACTAAGATGTTTCATGTTGCCACACAAGCATAGTCATAGCAGATTTCCTCCATTTATGGGATTTATTGAGCAAGATGAGAATAGGCTTTTAAAGAAATCTTTGTTGTATCACAGAATGAAATCCAGAAAGACATACTGTGAATGCTTTGATTTCAGGTCATCTGTCAACTCATTAAACACAACCACAGGTTACATGTAATAGCAAAGGATATGTGGAGAAAACTACAAATTTATAAATACCATTTTCTACACTCCAACATTGTTGTACTTTATTTGTCGTTTCTTTTCTGTAAATCCTGGAATCCAAAGAAATTCCAAGCATGTGTATCAGCAAATGCTAGCCCTTTTCTCTTCAGCAGCTTCAAGGCTGAAGAGAAATGAACTACACAGGAAGGCTTTAAGGGAGAAAAGAAAGGCATGACTGCTCGTTGCTGTTGCTGCTTCAGCTGTTCAGAAAGCTAAAAATAACCATGTACCGTGAACCTCTGTCATCACTACACATCACTTGAGTAGCTACCTACACAGGATTGCAGACCATTCAGAGAACTCAGACCATTTAGCATCACAAAAACGACAATATTGCACTCAGCCACATCTATGGCTACTGTACTGTAGTTCTGACAGAGTTTGCCCTATCGGTCAGCACAGCGGGAGTGGAGTAGGGAGGAAAGGAAGAGCACTTTACCTCCATGGCCCACTCCCTTTATGGTTAGGATGCATCAGCGGAAAGTCCGGCTGCCTGTTAGAGCAAAATTGCTTTTCTCCAGGGAGCACAGTCCGGCCCTGGAAGCCCTGCTTCTCTCACTCTCACTCCACTGGTCCCCCAGTCAGAGGAGCTCCACCCAGTCCACTCACCTCCCAGGACAAGCCCTCACTTGCTCAGGCATTCAGAAAAGGGAGAGGGAGAGAGACAGGAGGACGGATAATAGGAGAGAAGTGGAGGAGACTCCTAGAGATGACATCAGCAGCACGGGGATAGCATAGCGGCTGCCAGCTAACCAGCTAATGTAATAAGAGCACGGCATCAGAAAAGGGGAGGTGACATCACTGTACTGCACAACACTGACCATCAGGAGAGTAAAAGCAAGAGTCCCTCACACATGCTGTCTAATATTTCAGATAACCAGTAAAACCTCAGATGGAAAGCCAACTGACCACATGACGAAATCTGCTCTGATAAGCCTTATAAGGGTGAACTACAGAAAACCAAAACTGCATAATGCATAATCTTCCCAGTCTGACTTGACTGTTTGAAACTAATCAATGAAACAATCTGGAGACCTTACCACAATGATGTACAAAGTGCAAATGGGACACTATCAATGTAAAACGCATGTAAAGTGCTCAGATAGGTTCTCTACAAAGGTAGTGATTTACTGTAAGTGAGACAGCTGTTTTTAGCTCTACAGCTGGATCTACCACCCTGGTTCGTAGTGTACTAACTCGTAGAAGCATTTGTGGCTACGTGTTCAACCTTTTTACGGTTCTCTTATCCCAAATTATGCATACGTTCTAACCACTGGTCTGCATTACCTCCCAGACTAGATTGGACAATGTTGACCATGGCAGGGTGGTTGCTTTATTTAACTGGGACGTCGCTGCAGAAACTCTCTAATTTGCCGTAATTACAGATCAGCCATATGGAATCAGTGCATCTGCTGAGACCTGCTTCTGCTCAGCAAAGCTGGTAGACGCCACAGAGATCTATACATTTGCCAACTAACCCCTAACTACTGGGTGTTTAGACATATGCATGTCTTTTATCTTAATTAAGGAGGGTAAATGTAGAGCATGGTGTAAGATAACTAGGCTACTAGTTTCAGGGAGGGGCTTCTTTAAAATATTACTTCCAAAGCATTTTTTTGGGGCTAAAAGAGTTTGGAACAGATCTTCTATAAAACTGGTGACCTCTTTGATTTTAAATATATCATCAAAATGTAGAATCCTCTCTCCACCCTATGACTCTCCTGTCTAGCTTCCTTTTTTACACTTCAACACCCTGTAAAGTCTCTAATGCACTCTGATATTAGTGCCACAAAATCTAACGGCAAGGGTGCAATTCTCTTCTCTCTATTTTATTTTTTTATTTGTTGCTTTATTATTTCAACAATATCAATTTTTTTTTTTGCAAAGAACATAGTTCTGTATTGTTAGCCACATTTAGTAAATTGCTGCCTGCTTCTATCTCTATGGATTATAGCTTCATTTCATTGCAATAAATCACTGCAATCCTCAAACTTGTTCTGAACACAGGGAAGATTATGTTTTTCTGCAGAGCTAAAAAAGGAAAACTGAACACTCCAATTCCCAGATTTGCACAAAGTTGTATCTGGTTCAGTGAGCCTCTCTAAAAGTTCACATTGACAACCCCAAACGTCTTGTAGGAGGAGGGCCATACACTCAGCTTTTGTTGTCGTTCTTCATTACAGAGGTAATTTATAGATGTGCGGCTACCTCCCCTCTAAAACCCCTTGATGTAATCTTCCACTCGGCTAAATCATAGCCTTTAGTTGGAGGGAGCCAGATTACTAGAAAGGCTTATTGCAGGTTTTTTTCCCCTAAAGATTAGCCGCTGTTAAAAAGGGTAATGATTCCACTTTTCATTAAAATGAGTTACACAGTGTTTAAGGAAGACCACATTTTAGGATTCAAAAGAAGAAGCCTACAGTACATTATATGGTTAGCCACAGCAACGTTCAGTCCTGTCATGAGCACAGGGCAGGGTCATGATTACATTATAGACTGCATACACTCTAAGTACACACACACATAAATGTACACACACAAAAACAGCTAGGTAAATGACAAATACGGTATACAGTGCGTATGCAAGTCTGCGTGTGTGTGTGTGTGTGTATGTGTATGTGTGTGTGTGCGTGTGTGTGTGCGCAAGTGTGCACTTTCTAATTGTGCTGTAACACCACCAGGCTGTTGCTTTCTCTTCAGTGAAGCAGACGATTATCACAGGTGAGAACAAAGCAGGTGAAAAGGCCTTTTCAATTTTTAATGAACTCTGATGTTGCATCAACACATAGTTCATGCCAGTATGTTTCCATTAAAAACATGCTTTCCAGAAGCCTACATCAGCTCTCTACTAAGAAATGTGTATTTATTTCAACCCTGATGTCTTTTTTCTCTGAATATCTAATGCGGGTGAAATTCAACACTGAACAGACATTCGTCCAGAAGGAAATAATGGCTGGCAGGCAGGCAGACATATGCATAGTAAGTTGCATCACATCACAAGCCTGTTTTACCATGCCATACCCTGGAACGAAACTTCAGGAACAGCGCCCGCTTTCTCGACAGCTGTGGAGGAACCGAGTGGATAGTGAGGGAAAGCCTAACAACACAACAAATTCAACAGCATACAGCTACAACTGTAGCAGCAACCTTACAGAGGTGATCACAGCGGATCAAAATGTCAGACACTCCACACTTGCATTTACACATCGTTGCAGATTACATTAGAAACACAAACTGTTATAAGTTAGGCATAGTCACAGTCAGGTATTTCTCAGTTACAGGTTTGAGTTCGGAGATCATGTGAGATGACACACAAACACGCAGACACTGACACAGCAGCATGCATTGGAGTCCTCGACTGGTGTCTTACCCCAGTCAAAGCACTGATTTGCTCTAAGGTCTGAGCCTCAAACTGTGGACTGTCGCTGTGGTCAGAGGGGGCCAGGGAGGCCAGGCTGGTGTTGAGAGACTCACAGGTCTCTACACACACATCAGGCGTTAGAGGAAACTTTAAGTACAATGTGAAAGGGGGAGAATAGACAGGAGCATAATGGTTATCTCTGACTCTCTCATTTGCAGGTTGTAAACTATTACAACTGGATTGGAAAAAATGATGTCATCTCAAAACTGAGACTATTAGTTGTGGTCTCTACTAAAATCCACAGGCTAAACCCTCTTGCCACATATTGGCTGTGGATTTGTGGGGGATTTAAGAAAATCGGTGTGACTATTACAGGAAACAGGAAAGAGAGAAGGAAGGAAATCTAAATAAAGTGTTTTACTTGTACACAACAAACTTCCTGGTATCATGTTTACAGGAGGTAAGAGGTGAAAATTCTTTCATTCAGCTAAATGTTGATAGGAGGGACACATTTTAACATATTTAAATAGCTATTTCAAATCATCCAAGAATGTGCAAACCATTCTGAGGCACTTGCAACTATATTT
The DNA here is from genome assembly GCA_005408345.1 of Macquaria australasica. Lineage (NCBI taxonomy): Eukaryota > Metazoa > Chordata > Actinopteri > Centrarchiformes > Percichthyidae > Macquaria > Macquaria australasica. The sequence goes on from SEMN01000752.1 coordinate 109,495, forward strand.
AATGACATGGGGTGTTATGAAATTACTATTTGGAATTTGTATGAAAAGAAGCTCTCTCAGACTGCCCACAATCAAGGCAAAAGAAGTTCCTTTGCAGAAATATCTGTTTGAATGTGTTGAGTAAATATAAGCATGTGGTGAGTTCAGTGTTTACCGCTGATTGTCCCTGCTCGAAGGATCCTGTGCTGGATGAGGCATGTTGGTGGTAGCCATTTATATCATCTGCAAGACAGTAACATAAAGAACACTGAATTAACAATAGATTTACCAACAGTAATTATTCTCATTATTCTCTAACCACTGTAAAAGAATAATAGCAAGTAGCATAGTGAATCGCACATAGCCAGGTTGGTGGCAGTAAAGTTAAGTTTCAGGCATATGAACAGCTGCCTGAGTTAACAGACAGCCAATGTTGTGGTCTATATCTGCACAGCATTTGCTGGCAGCCCTCCGACAGGCCAGACAGCATGACTTAACAGGATCACTGTGACAGAATACGCACAGCCATATTACTGTGCTGCGATTCTACCACGACAGAAGGGACTGCAGGAAACAAGACTGAGAAGTCTGGTAAACTCCCTCATTGTGTCTGAAAGTGAAAGCTGCCTGTGAGATGAAACATGGCTTTAACCATGATAAAGTTCTACTTTGTTCTGCCCTTCATTGCCTGTCAAATGCAATTAAACCCTTCCCAGAGTACATTTTGAGAAAAAAGATTTGCATAAACAAATGTCAGGGCAGATGAAAAAGTGAAACAAACATCAAGTACGGCTGGCACCACTGTGGCTAAAAAAATAAAGAAGGTTTCAGCCTCTGTGTCTGTGTTTTTAAATAGAATTGCAACCGTCCTAATTGATGGTCTCTCTGAGGTTATATTTAGTCTGGACTCAACATAAAAATGTGCTGACACAGACTTGAAACAAGCATTCGAACCTTGTAATATGTAAACCTTCTCTGTCTCTACGTTATTACAGATCAAGTCGACAAAGTATGAGTTAGTGGTTCAAAACTAAAATGAATGACATTTATCGTAAAAGCTCCACTCGAGAAATGGAGTACAGCACAACATGTGATGCAGGTTTTTATTTTGTTGGACTAAGTATTTAGAATATGAAAATCAAGCCTGCTGTTATCATTTGTGTACACAGCATGCTTGCTGTTACCAATATCTTTTGAGTTATGGCAGAATTTGTTTAGAGGAGACTGTTATCCACCTGCAGTGACCCCTTAAAGAATGCTTGATAATCAGTACTTTATAGTACAATTTACATCAGATTTGGACTTAAAGCTAAAACACATAACCACGCTTTTATGATAGACTTTTATAGTGTTTTAACAACAACATTAAAGCCATCTTCTTGTTTCATCTTCCTTAAAAAAACAGTTATGATACAGACTTTGATTTGGACTGCTGTGATTTGTTCCAAACTATATTTATTTCACAACATATGAGAATGCCTCTTGAACAGCTGAGCATATTTGTGCACAGTTGGACACAGTATTAGAGCACTCAGTATTAGCCATTCAGCTATGCCAAGAGTCTTTTCCCACCTAGCTAAGAAGCCTCCACAGTTAAGCCTTTGTTCAAGAGAGAGCAGCTGATCACAGTGGAAATGACACAAGGCTACATCTGTCTCTTTCTTTATTACCATAGCAACCCAACAGACTCAAGAGAGCAATCCTCATGTACATTATTTACACAAAGAAAGTTACAACAGCTGGTTTATTGAAATAACAGAGATATGATCTCCTAGCTATTACTACTCTTTAGTATACACCTGCTTTAACAGGCCAGTTCACATACAGTATCATGGCAATGCTAGATAAATGTAATCCATTACAGTGAGGGTGAGCACTGATGCAACAACAAGTGACAATCCAAGTTAGTTTGAATCTGCGTGGTGAAAACACAACCACGAATAGTTCGGGAATCTGTACCTATAGTATGTTCAACGTGGTTTGAATCTGTATTTAAATACAGTGAAAAAAAGAGCTTGTAAGCAAACTATGAGATCTTCAGCTGTCCACATGTTTTGACTTGTGTGAGTGAGCAGTTGGATTTACCTTAAAATGCCATTTCAAGCCTCTCAGATTATATGTTTTTAACTAATTGAAACTCTGAATGTGTTGTCTGGAAATACCAGCTGTCTGGGGATATGTACTAGTAACAGTAAAACCTTTTGAGTGTATATTTAAAACCTAAAAAAAAACCATTTTTGTTGGCCCTCCATCACACAATAGGAATACAATTCAGTTCTGATGGTTCGTGAAGAGGCTGTTTTCCATCATCAGTCGCCATTGTAGAATCTATGTAGCTCTATATTAAAATAATCAGGATTTGGAGTATTATTGTGATTTAATGTTGTGGAGCTGTGAGTGTGATTCATCCACCTCCACTGTTATCTCAACACACCATAAACACACAACACCAAGGTAACAGTAACTATAGTTCATGATCCTATAGTGATCACTCACACTTCAGTCTCAGCTAGACTGCTACAGTATAATATGATTCTCTCTGTGCTGCAGATGAAACACAACACTTTTACATCGATTCATACAAGATAAGGGTTTCTGGAGAGGATACAGGGTGATTCATCCTCCATTCAGCTACACCATAAATGACTAAAAACAAAGTCCTCTTTTTAAGCATTTGTTTAAAATTCACATTTAGCAAGAACCAGAGAGGGATTTGGGGTTTGTACTGGTGGATAAAGTGGCTGCCTGTAAGTGACAGAGAGTTTCCAGTAAGCAGGCCAGCTGTCAGGGGCTGGCTGGCTATAAGTCACTGCTGCTTTCATAGAAAGAAAGCCTATGAGCTGGTTATAGCGTTGAAGTGGCACCCTGCACATTTCCCCTATCTATTTTTAAATAGTTGTCACTTAATAATGTCACTTAAATTATTTTTTAAATGGGAAGGTGGTACACGTCGTTGTCCCAGGAAGGCATTGCAAAATATACCAGTGACATAAATCTGATTTTACATGTGCTGTTTACCTTAGTTGTCAATTCAGAAATGTTATGTTTATGTGAGAAAATTTCAGTTTGTGTAAGCTATATGTAGCTAATGTTTTTTTTTAGTAGGTTATTCCACAAAAACTTTAGATTGTTTTTAAAGTTCTTCTTAAGGCCGTACAGACTGGGGAATACCAACCTCAGTTTAGTCTGAACTGATTTCCCACTAGGACTATATCTCAACACTAATAAAGATCAACACATTATCTTCATAGCAACATTTTAAATGTAAAACTACGGATCCGCAGCTTGAGGGCAGACTGGCCGGCTGGCTCCGGCTTTCGGCTAACGTTACTCACCACTGAACGACTCCGTGGGGCTCATCTCAATTAAACTGTCCCCTCCCGCCTTTCCCGTTATTCGGTGCATGTTGAGTCTCTCGTGTACCCAAGCCGTGCTTATCGGTCCTCGTGTACACCAAGATGTCCCCAGCCAGACGATTCCTGTCCCGCCTTCCCACGCCTGAACTCCGGGCCGCTCTCCTTCACAGTCGCCCCCGTCAGAGACGCCTCGGCTAACGGACCAGCCTACTTGGAAGGTCGCCCTCCTTCACCCACTGACCGCTGACTGCTGCATCACTTCAGCAGCACGCAGGGAGGTTCGTGAGGGGAGTGGCTCCACGCCACAAGCCAATGGTCTGAACCTGGCTGTGGTTGAACAGTACTGTACACAAATGCCTACGTTTTAGGCACGTATAACTAAACGAACACAAATGGACAGTCCAAATACGACATTAGCCAGTTAACAATATACGCGGATGTGTTGACATACAGAAGCTAACGTTAGCTAACGAACAAGTTGGAGTTCCGCGGAGTTCATTAAAACAACTGGCAGTCTATTTTTGCACGTCAGTATTGTATTTACCGAGAAAGAAAGGGAGAGAAAACATAGCTAGGTTGGGTCTAAACAGTGGTATTTTTTTAAAGTTAAGTTTCTAGTCAGTGTTACTCAGATGTTCAGAGTTGTGAAGTGTTGTTGCCATGGTCACCAGCAAATCAACAGCTCGATTTGACACGGGCCGTGGTTTCGGGAAGTAATGAACTGTCAATAAAATTTAATTAGAGGAAATTTAATGAAAACAAGTAAGAGACTGGGTTATCTTTATGACCCTGTTTCATACAGAATTTTTTTTTATGTTGCATGATGGTTGAAAAAATAAGGACCTAGCCTACTCAGACCATGTGATAACATCCAAAGTAAAACTCGTGTTCATATGCAAATTAAGCTACATTAAACAAAGACAGACTACAAGGCAACAAGGATTTGGGTTTCTTCGGTTTTGATGCCCTGTCACTCCCCTAGCTAATTTATTTGCTTATGTACAAACTCAATTTGTTTGGCAAAATGTCCAGTGAGAGCTTCCAGGAACTCCTTCACAGCAAACCACATGAGCCAATTAACTCATGACTTTCCAAAACTGTTTCCTATCAAGGATCCCACAACAGACTAAGGTCTCCCACCTGAGAAGATGTTCAGCCAGGTAAAGGGAAACATCTGTTCCCATATGATTGGAGAGTGTACCCTTGGTATTCATTTTAGGCTATAGGCCTAATTGTCAAAAGTCCCCAGTAAACATATTAGACGTTCATTTTTTGCTGAAGAGCCAGTCTTTCATGACCCAGTTCTGTGGATTGTACTGTGAACCCTTCAGGCATTAGTTTAGTTTAGTTTAAAGCAGCAGGATGTTTGGCTTCTCTTCCCAGTCGTTCACACTGTTTATTCTATGACAGGGAGTTCAGGAAAGGGTCTATCAGCAGCTTCCCTGCTCCTCCCAGCCACCTCTCTACTCTGTACTTCCACTCCGGTCAAATTTAGCAGCAGCGGCCCCCTCTGTCGCCCTTCAAGTGGTTTACACGGCCCTGTGCTGGTGTAATTATGTTATCCTCCTCTGTGGGGTGTGGCCGAGGACAGAAATACAGCCGCTTATTTTCGCGACCACTTTTTCTTCAGCCTCATATCGCCTCTCCTCCTTGACATGTGGGTCTTCTTGGGTGTGCACTGCCGTCCAAGGTTTCCAAGACTAATGGTAAAAGTCATCTTTAATAACAAGGCACGGAGGGCCTCCCGTTTGACATGTTTCTCTTACAGTCGAAGAGAAAGGGTGGGAAACGGAAATAGCTCCACACCAAGTGTGCAATGGGAATATATTAAAAAATAAACTCATAAACTCACAAATAAGGCCTACAGTAGCCTATGGAGAAGAATTTCTACTATTGCAAGTGTCATTATAATATAAAGCAGGTGCAGATTTTAAAAATTATAGAAATATAGAAATATAGAGCTGTAAGTAACAGTAGGCTACCTTTAAAATTGTACATAAATAAAAATAGTATCAGTAAAATATAGGTCTACTTAAAGTATTAGAAGTACTCATTATGGAGAATTAACCTTTTTTCCTATTACATTTCTAGATTATAACTATTTGTGCATTAGGCATTTCAATGTAGTGGATAAGGTGGAGTAAAGTTTAATAGTTTTACATTATGTTGGGTAGTTTAATCTATCACATTGCATCATATTTTATAGGTTGGACATATATTTTGAATGTAAAACAATAATATATGTATAAAATGGAAATTCTCAGGTAAAGTACAAGTAGTTACTTAAAGTTAAAGTTACTTTCCACCACTAAAAACTGTAAATCTGTAAAATGACTGTCAAGATGACAGTGGGTAAATCTCGTGTATTTTTCAGTGATCAACATGTGTTATTGTCCTGTGACTTTTGTTTTGGTACTTCCTGTAAATGTGGATTTGTTTTGTCTGTTGTCAAAAGAAGCAGAAACTGAAGCAGCGACTAAGAAAGCCACTGTAACACTGTGTAATCTTAATAATATTTACATTTGTTACATATTCAACAAATAAAGCTCCGACCACCTAACAAATAATAAGGTGAGTTTATTTTGAACGTGGTAGGTCATTTGCAGCTAAGCTAATGGTAGTTTAATGGCTACAAAGAATTAACTAATGCTCAACCTAATATTTATGATGAATTTAGGTTTTAATATTGACAGTGAATTGGCTTTATTTTCTCCATTATGTTTTTTTTTTTTTTATGTTGGTTTGGTTACTCGAGGCTTAAAAGCCTTAATGTTCTGCTGTGAATGGTAATGACCTTGCTCAGCCTTTCCATTAGGGACCTCGAGATGCTTTCAAATTGTAATTTCATGACTCAAAGTGTAGAAGTGTTGATGTTTATTTATTTATTTTGGTTGTTGTTGTTTTTGTTTTTTAACAAAATGTCACAGTCTGATGCGTGTAGGATGATTCAGCCAGTGATTAGCAAGCTGTCAGAGTCGCTGTGTTTGCTTCCATCTAGCGGTGGATAAATGTTATTTCGCATCAGTGAGGAGGAGGCAACAGAAATATGCCATTCTATTGCACCTGACAAGCCTCATCGAGGTAGTCTCTTTTTTCCCTGCAGCCACTGAAACACACAGTAGGCTGGACCCCGTTTGTTTGTGTGGCTGATGACCGCGTCGTTGAACTAACTCAACTGAGAAAAAAAGGTGGTGGCTATAAAGATACATGCTGTGACATCAGCAACAGGTAGAGTCGCCTTTTTTACATTCCTTAGCTAGTAATACAACAACACGTCTGTTCCTAGAGGAAGTGCGGAAGTTGCCTATTGCCTGTTCAAGAGCCCTCATGTCATTGTATAGTCGGGCATATCGGCGAGCTGACCGAGAGCCTGTGGCATCATTGAATGGTGACTGAGGCTTTTTTTTTTTTTTTAAATCCGGATAAGTCGCATCTGCATTCAGCTGCTACTCATCATGCCCGGCCACAAGAGGCAGGTAGGTGATCTTATTCATACATATGTCTGCTAATACAGAGATTATACACAGAAATGCATTATGGATACTTCAAGTTATGTTGCCACAGGCCTGCTGTCTTTAACATGACTGCCAATAGCTCCAACAGAAGCTCATTTCAGTGCTGTAGAAGACCCACCCTTACACACATCCAGACTAGACTGCATAGCAATGCTTTAAAATGAATTAAGAGTGAATGGGATGTATGTACCTCCACTGGTATCATAATGTTCAGACTGTATTTCTGTGTCTGCCACACCTTCACTGTGTTGGCCTACATGTAACAGTGTGTAGGCTGCTCTGTTGAGTGAATAGCATGGATTGGCATGACAGTGAGAGCACATCTACATGCCATGCTGTTCAGTCAGGTTAGATTAACCCTCTTCACTTGACAGTCTTCCACGGTGAGTCAGGATCACAACAGGCTTTTCTCAGCACAGTGACATTCTTTTGTAGATGTTGACCTTTATGCATGTTTTTACAAACTTATTAATAGTACATCAGTGGGATGATGAAACCAAATTAACCCTCATAGTAAAATCATTATATATCACTCACGCTTTTTACATCTTTTTAAAAATTAAATCATTCACTCGTGGTGTGTACATTTGCCATAATTGTGTGGATGTCATCTCCTTGTATTATTTTGTCAATATTTTGTTTTATAGCCCAGTATTGAACTACTGGAATTAATGGGAGTGGTAAGAGAGAATGGCAATGAGCAGACATCACTTCCTCCTGTGGTAAGACTTTGTAATGTGTTCACTTTAATGACATGCTAACTAGTCCTGGCCACCTTAATTCATAGGTTAAGATTGATCCATATAATGTCTGAAAGTCTGACTTTGGCATATCGTTTTTACCACACAGCACACTCCACTATCGTATGATTACGTCCTGGTTGCCAAAACAATTGATAACCAGGAGAGAGAGGCTTTCAAGAAGCAAACGGAATACATTGAAGAATTGAAAAAAAAGAACATAAAAGTCACAGTAGGTTTTTTAATTAAACAACAGTTTTCTTTACCTTTTCTTTTCTTTAACGCTCCTGGGTGAACATGTGTTGCAAAGGTCACGTAATTCATTCACTTACCTCATCTTTATGTATTTCCTTTAGAAAATCATAGATGATGATCTCGTCTTCTATGGGATTCAAGCGCCTAAAGAAATCTTTGAGAAGTACAGGTATCTGCTCAAAGTGTCTGATGCTTGTAACTGGAGCTCCGATCAGAATGCTGTGCCGCTCAGCACCAGGTAAAACATGTTGCCATAGCTATTTTTGACATTTACATAAACAACCACGGATGCTATTTGAAGTATCTGCGATTGTTTATGTGCTCCACATGATCTTATCATTGCAAATGTACGTGTTCTCGTGCAAATGATCTCTAAAGCCTGCACATTTAGACCATACAGTTACTTATTTCTAAATATGAATTAATGGAGTTTTGAAGTCTCTTGCTGCAAGTTCAGCTTTATACGTGATACTTGTTCCTGTTTCAGGATAAGGATTGTCCACTTCATCTTGAATCACACCCCTATCCATTCAGGAGGTGAGATATGTTTACTGTGCTTACATTCATCCTCAGGTTACAGGACACCCAATCTTTATTCTTAATCTTCTCACCTGTTAATCTTCCCAGAGAGTTTGCGGGATCTTATGAAGATGAAGGTTTTTGAGGCAAGGTTCTGCTTGCATGAGGTAAAAATCAGTACAGCCTTGTCCTTGTACAGCATCTATGATTTATCACAATCTATTACAGGTTGCAATATTGTCACCATATCTGGCCTGAAAGTTGTGTTATTACCAGGACTTGAACAGGAACAGCAGGTTAAACAGTCTACTTGTGCCTTAAAGATTGTATGAATCAAGAATGAAAGCAGTTCATGAACAAATGTAGTCATGCATGAGACCTGAATGAACATTTTCATAAGATCAGATGTGAATGATACGATTAAACCAGTATCTGCCATTGCTTTCTCCATGTGGACCCACACATCCTCACACTAAAGATAGTGACACTATCATCTGATAAATTTCTTCTTTTCATGAGTCTGCTAAAGTGTTTTGCTTTTCTTAAAAGCTTCTAAAATTATGAAGTGAAACTTGGCAGTGGCCTTCCAAAACAATACATTGCTGCCAAAGAAGTATTTGTTCACAGAGACGCTATGCAGGTCATATTAATGCAGTGAGTCATTCAACGCTGGGAGTAAGTGGGCATGTGTGGGACCATACAGTGATACATTATGTGTACATATAAGCATGTACATGTGTGTTTCTGTTTATTTTACAACACTGTGGGAGGTGAAGTCGTTCCAGGAAATGTCCAGGAAATTAAAAATCTTTATTCAAAATATGAGGCAGCATTTATTTTGGATGTTTTTTTATTTGTATATGTAAACTAATAAAATCAGTTAAAATTGCCAGTAGATTATATATTTTTTTACATTAAAAGCTTCTGTTTTCAGTTTGACTGTATGCTGTGTTTACCAATATGTACGACGCTCTTCTTCATGTTGTTGTTTCATTTTTTTTTTTTTTTTTTTGTGCTTCTGCTTTTCAGAAAAAGAAACAGCGAGAACTGAAGGAGAGCTGGGCACGATGGACAGCCTGTCTCCAAGGGCAACCCATAACTGCCGTCAGGTTTGGACCGCAACACAGCAGCCTATTCATTACTCTGCTTCTTTACAGTTGCGGTTATTGCAGCATTGTTGTTGTACATGTCATCCTACTGTGAAGTAGGTTCAAGTGTTAACAAGGCAACAGCAAACATGTTACCTCCCCACACAGGATGCAGGCATTGTTTGGACTCAAATGATGTACAGTACTTAATGCTGGTCTTTGTCTTTAGATTCACGTGTATACAGAGTCCAGACAGCAGAACACAATGCAAACATGCATCATGTTTCTAATTCCAAGTTAAAAATAAAATTGGATATGTATAAGCTTTATGTCAATTCATGTTAGCTGTGAGATAAAATGTCAGCCTTTTATTATAGCACCCACATTCAGGCCTATCAGCACACCATGGTGAGAAGATACACTGTACATCATCATCCATGTTTTGTTAAAATCAGTCAAGTACTTGTTGCCCTCATGAGTGTCATTATTTTAAATACCAGGAGGTTAAAACGCACCTATATGAAAAAAAAAAATCTATGTGAATGTATGTAAACTTTATATATGAACATACAGTGTTTCTGTTTATGTGTTAGTTGATAAAAGTCAATTTTGTACAGATTTAATACATTAGAGTTACAATATAATTTTGCAGATGTTGGTTTAGCAACATCTGTCATATGTGCAACACATTATGAACATATAATAGACATATTATAAAGTATATTTGTACAGTATAAACAGAAAGTATATACAGTACTTGAAGTATAATGTATAAAATCTGTATGAAATTGGTTTAAAACTTCATTGTATCATCATATACAATTTCAATTCATTTTTCTACGGGCAGTGATAAGGGCTCATCCCCACCTCATAAGTTTTGTCATTTTCTCCTTCTGTGTGTGTGTGTGTGTGTGTGTTCTCATGTCAGGAACTACTTTGGGGAGAAGGTGGCCTTGTACTACCTGTGGTTGGGCTGGTACACATATCTGCTCATCCCACCTGCTCTCATTGGGGTCATAGTCTTCCTTTATGGCCTTGCCTTCTTCAACAGCTCGCCCCTCATGTAAGTTTTTTCCACACCTCCACTGTATCTGTGTCATAACAGAGCTTGCGCACTGTAATAAAGAAAGCGCTTAATGTGTTGTAGAAAGGAGGTTTGTGAGGCTGACACGGTCATGTGTCCACTTTGTGACAAGAGATGCAAAGTGTGGCAGCTCTCCGAAACCTGCACATATGCCAAGGTACATCAGTGCATTTACAGCAGACAGCTTATTGGTGTCTTATTGTCTGTTTGTGCTCACTGCTGGTCTTGTCTGCCTACAGGTGAGCCTGCTGTTTGATAATAATGGCACAGTGCTCTTTGCGATGTTCATGGCAGTGTGGGGTGAGTTCTGTGTGTCTGTATGGCATAATTATTCTTGTGTTGGTAGAAATAAACATTTTCAATATGCCTGTTTAAGTTAGATTAGTGTGATTTATCACAGTCATACTTCCTGCAGATGCAATTTTGCTTCATAGCCATTAAAACCCATGCAATAGGCACATTTATTCAAAATAATTGAAAATCAGGGTGCAGAACTCTTCTCCAATACTGTTGTTTATTTGCCTAAACATTTTTAGCTATACAGGACAACTTGTACAAAAAAGTATTTTATCTGCCTCAGATGTATTTTATCCAACTGCCTGGATGTTTGTATGATCACTGAGACATGCACTGCCAAGGAGATGCCATATCACTGAGAGAACCTACTCATGCTGGCTACTCACATCTTAATCAGCCCGGGCCATCTGGCCGTGGGGGTGGTCAAGCAGTCATCTATAAGAACATATAAATGCTCTTTCATTGCCTTATTCAGCTTTTAGCACCTCTGTGTTTTTGTGGATTTTTAAATGCTTACAGTCTGCTGTCAGAACGCTTCTCATATCAGATTCATACCTGTTGTAGAAAATAAGGATTCACTGCAAAATAACGATTTACTTAAGAGATCTTTGTTAGCGCAGCCTGTGAACAGCCACTGCAGTCTTTAAAGAAATAAGTGATTGTATGAGTATGTCAGAGGAAGTGTGTGAGGGAGGGCTGAGATAGAGAGAAGAAAGTGAAAGAATGCATCAAGGACAGAAAAGTGGAACATTGATATTGCAGGACAAAATGTGCCCAGCTGAATGCACGTCCCCTTACAATACCTTTAAAAAAAAAAAAAAAACATGTTAAAAACAAAAAGTAATACACAATATATAATTTTTGGCATTCACCGTCTGAAAAAGTCAACAATAGGTTGGAGCTCACATGATGCAATTTACCATCAGTGTGGCAGTTTAGGGCCACAGAAGTAGGGATCAGTTCCTGAGTTTTCTGCTGACAGATTTCTTTTTTCTGATTTCTGTTTTTATCTAAAGCTTTTGTGCACTAAACCCAACCCAAACTATAAATGGAGCGAGCGAGCGAGCTAGTTCAGGCAGTCAACTCGAGCTGCATTGCTACACATGTGACATACCTCACTCTCCTCAACCATCTACCGAACACACCCTCACAATTTGGCGGTCTATTTAAACTGCAAAATTTCCCATCTCTCCCTCTGCCTGTCAAATGCCACTGCTGCCCTGCATCAGTACTGCCACTTGTTCTTTCAGCCCCACCACCACCCCAGCATCCACCTGCAGGCTCCGGCTAGGGGGTTTAAGATATGTGCTCATCACTCCTCAATATATCATGTAAACACATTGGCTGGGAGTGATGAGGTCGGAGCCTAGACGCCAAACTCTAACTATGTTCTGCTGCATAATAAACATTTCAACGTGAGCTGTCTGACTGAACTAAAGTTGTCTTACTTCCCAAAACAACCCCCATCTTTGTAACTGTAACAGTACTATGTGTGACTGGCCCTGTGTCAGTATGCTATAATCAAAAGCAAATATGTGGCTATTTGGCAAAATTAAAAACTTTTTCATAAGATGTTAAACCAAAACAAAATGGAGGCATGTTGATATTTTCATAAATTCAGTGAAAAGTGAATTCAAAACTGCTACCAAATATCCCAAAAGTGGCAAAAGGTATTAACACCATGGTGGATGTTCAGCTGTCACTGTTGTTCACTTCTTATATTGTTGCTTCAGTAGACTTTATGATATAAATCCCTGGTCTTCACAGCAACACTGTTTTTGGAGTTCTGGAAGAGGCATCGGGCTTCCTATGTGTGCGAATGGAAAGTGTCTGATTGGTGTGAGGAGGAGGTATGATCAGTTTCATACATTACATCCCATAATACCAGGTCAGTGCTCATTGGAATTCATGGCTGTTATTGTATTTAATTGTAGGAGGAACTGATACTGGAAATTGTGAACAACGCAAACTGTGAACCAAAAAAATACAAGCACTCCTATCTGCGCAGCACTCTGGTTTTGATCTGTGTCACTGCTATGGTGGGTGATTTTTACACTCTTCATATATAGCATTTCAAGGTTAAAATAGGTATCATGTTGAAGTTGGGTAAGGTTCAGGTTAAGGCATGTGTGGGTTAGAATTAAATGGAGGCCCTCACAAATGAGTGTTTTTGTGTTTCCACAGATATTGGTGATCATTGGCCTGACACATGCCTTGGTGGTGTTCAGGGTGATCGCAGCAGTGCTCTTGGCCGAGGGATCATGGGAGTTCCTGAGCAACCACTCCAACAGCGGAGCAATGATGCTGGGGGCCGTCCTCCATTACCTCATCATCACCGTCATGACTCGGGTACGCAGGTCTCTAAATGTGCATCTCTGTTTCCTTTTAATAATATTATCTGTGACCCTGAACATGTCTTTGTCTTTGCAGATCAACAGGATTGTAGCCATGAAGCTCTGTGAAATAGGTGCGTTTACTAACTGTTTTTCATTTGTACATGGTACCACATTTAAAGAGATGCCGTTACACTCATGTATCCCACTCATGTTTCCAGGCAGAATTAAATGTGAGCTTTAAAACATCCTTCTTTTAGAATATAACTCAGGATTAGAACATGTTAAATGAGCAGTTATTTGAAAAGTCAATAACAGGTTTATAGTCAGTGTGGTGGGCAGTTAGAACAGGCAGATGCAGGGCGGCTGAAGCAGGAAGGCAGGTAATCAGACAGCAAGCAGGTCAGACACACAGATAACAGACAGATAACTGGCAGCAGGTTCAGGCAGACAAGTAGTGTCTGGAGCTGTCCTCTATACTGTGGCCCAAATCCAATGTCCGCACACACACAGACTCACAGACTTTTCTGCATGTTTTTATTTTTATTTTAAAAACCTGTGAGGGCTCAGAGCTGTCTCACTGAGAAATTGGAAAGTGCCTGAGTCCTCTCTCATGGACGTTTTGACACCTTTCTGCACACTTTCTCCCAATTTTCTTGGCAGAATTAGACACAAATCAGCATCCTTATGTTAAAAACAGTGGCAAGAAGATTTACCTATACATAGCAGAAAGCACATGTCTTTTATTATATGAATGATCATGTTCATGAAGAAACAACTGCTTTCAGGGCTTAATGTGGACATTGGAACTGCCACCATATACACTGAGTGGGGACATGAGGGGCAGTTGTAAAGACACGGAGGTGATATTCAGAGGAGGGAAACTCACTTTGGGCTACTAGAGGGAAGGTGAGGCATGACAGGATGTAAACTGTTTCAGAACATACAGTACAGAAGGAATGGAAAGTAAGAGAGAGAGAGTCTGAGGCAGAAGAGATAGAAAAAGCAGAAAATATAGGCTGTTATGAGGGGCCCTGCATTGAGATCTAGTCTGTTGTATTCAAATTTTTGGTATTTTAATGTGAAATACTGGAGTTTTTGCTCCTCGGGCCTCTAAAAATGACCAATTTAAAGGCCCACAAGCCAAAAACGATGTGACCCAGTGATGTTCATCGGATGCTGATCTTTTTGCCTTGCCATTACCTTTACCCATTAGAGACTTAATAGACCTTTTTCACAACAGATATTTGGACTTGTCATGGCAGGAAAAGCACAGGTGTAATTAATAACGTTAACTAATGATTGCTCTGTGTTGTCAGTGAGGCCCATGCCTGATATCAGTTTCTAAAAACTGCCTGTAGAATTGGAAGTTAAAAAAAAAACAATAACTTTAGATTTGAACACTCAAAAGTTTATCTTAATAATGTGTGCACCAACATCAAATTATTCTGATAAAATGTAAATAGATGTAACAATATAATAGATAAATTCTGTAGTAGAGCTTCTCTCAAGTGAGTGAGATTGTGCCATCCATTGACCAAATAGTGAACTGCATAAGCACTGACATGAAGTCTGTCTTTGCCAGAGAAAACAAGATCATTTGCTGCCACAGAGAAGAATTTCACAGTCAAGATGTTCACCTTCCAGTTCTTCACCTACTTCTCCTCCCTCTTCTACGTGGCCTTTTTTCTTGGCAGGTAAGAACAAGTGGACTCTGTTAGGGCTGGCCAATAACTCTAGTATTCACAATGTATATATCGGTATCCAAAAAATATGTTTATTGATATGATTTCAAACATATCACCCAGCTCTAGACTCCAAACCCACACAACACATTGTCATAACCTAAAGGACCTTAAATTAATCTCAAAATTAAAGTAACTCATTGTCCTTACTTATTAACGCTCAGTGTTCTGACCTGATGGGCTTGTAAGACGTGTCTTTGTAACATACATGACAGGATAAATGGCCATCCTGGTGGTTATGTCCGAATTGCAGGGAAATGGAGGCTAGAGGAGGTGAGTAACATAAATATGTATCCCATTTAGAATGACTAAATATCAATTTTTAAGATTGCATTCCTAACATTTCACTCTCCTCTGTGCAGTGTCATCCCAGTGGATGTCTCACAGACCTGTTCATCCAAATGGCGATTATAATGGTACTCAAGCAAACCATCAGCAACATCTTTGAGTTCACTGGCCCGTAAGTATAAATCAGATTTGTGATTATACACTGCGCTGTATAATCCACTTTACTTACGTTGGGTCCGGGAGTTTGAAAGCTGTCTCTTGTTTGCATCAGCTGGCTCTGCAGGTGGTTGAAGAGAAGAAGGACCCAGAAGCTGCAGAGGAAATGTGCCCACTGCTACCTGAAAGAGGACTCAGAGGCCAAATATGGAGCTGAACTGTGTGACAACTGCAAGCTTCGAGACTGGCTCAGCAACTACCGTCTCAATGATGTTGACTCCTTCAGCCTGTTCAATGAGTTTCTGGAGATGGGTATGAACTCTGCTGGATGCTTTAACAACAAGAACAGTAGACACTAGACAAATACTGGACTGGCTTTGGCAAATAATATCTTTCTTTGCTCTCTCCTTAGTGATCCAGTTCAGCTTTACCACCATATTTGTGGCAGCATTTCCTCTTGCTCCTCTACTCGCCCTCATTAATAATGTCATTGAGATACGCTTGGATGCCATTAAAATGGTCACTCTGGAGCGCAGACTGGTTCCCAAGAAAACCAACGACATTGGTGAGGGTCACATTTGAGCTAGGAATGAATTTAACTCAGTAAAATGTTGTTTGCCTGTTTATACTGTAAGTAAAACTCCCCTCACATCACCGTTTCCTTTCCTCAGGTGTGTGGATCGACGTGTTGGAGGCTATTGGCGTCTTAGCTGTCATTGCGAATGGGCTGGTCATCGGTGTATCTTCAGACTTCATCCCTCGATTGGTGTACCGTTACCGCTATGGCCCGTGTGCTAACGGCACAGCAACAGATATTGAGTGAGAATGTGCATTCTTGTAGAAAATGTTCTGTCATGTTGTATGCATCTCACTCACTTTTAATAAATCCTTTTATTTTTCAAGCTGCATGGTTGGCTACATCAACAACTCTCTCTCCATTGCACGAATCGGTGACCGGAGCATACTCAACGAGTTTTCAGAGGGTCAGATGATCACTGCTAGTGGCTTGAATGTCACTTACTGCAGGTTTGTTCTCTTGTAATCTTATTTGTCTTCCACAGCTGAAGAGAAGAGTGATTTAACTGGCACGATTCTGACATATAGGTTTGGAGAAACCAAAGTCAAAACATATAATTTGAGTAATAACAGAGTCAAAAGCACCACCAGTGTTAATAACTGTTCAGTGTCAGATGTTCTGTTATTATCCCGGTAATATTGCACTGTTACCGTTATTGAAAGGACTGTGTAACCTCAGGTAATAGAAGTTCTGTATAAATAAAGTTTACATTCTTCTTAAAAATGAATGGCCATCACTGCAGCACTGCAATACCCACAATCATCCACTGTCTTGATATTTAAAAAAAAACAACAACTGATAAGGGAGTTAACATCTGTGTTCTTGTCTGTTTCTCTTCACAGCTATAAAGACTACAGGAGCAACGAGGACTACAGTTTTACCCCACAGTTCTGGCTGATTTTAGCCGTGCGATTTGCATTTGTCATCCTGTTTGAGGTACGCCTTAACAATGACCAAACTACAAACCACTAACCACTTTTTCTTACATTGATGTCTTTGAAACTCACATGATATAAGTTTCAGAACGGTGAGCCGGGCAGTAACAAAATCAGGGAGTGTTATCTTTCATGAAACGAAATTTACATTCCTAACATTTTCCTCTCTGCTTGCAGCACGTTGTTGTCATATGCAAGTTCATCGCAGCCTGGTTTGTACCGAGCGCTCCCATGCAAGTCAAGAATGATAGACTCTTTGATAAACTCAACAGACTAAAAGAGGAACTCAGGTGAGTCTCAAATAATATGTGGCTAGACTGGCGTGGCAGCTGGATGTTACATCCCATTTCAGTAATGCCAAGTCAGGGATCATTGGAATTCATGGCTGTGTGTTTGTTTGTTTTTTCTGTTATATTTAATTGTAGGAGGAACTGATCCTGGAAATTGTGAGCAATACAAACTGTGAATCCAAAAAATATAAGCACTCCTATCTGCACAGCACTCTGGGTTTGATCTGTGTCACGGCTATGGTGGGGAAAAAAAGAAACAAAAGGGCTCTGGCACTGGATTGGTACTCAGTATTGGAATAGGTATCAGAAGAGAAAGGTCCTGATTTGCAAAAATTCAAGTTAAACTTTGCCCTTACTGCCAGGTTTAACACACAAAAGACACAAGGTGCCCACTGCTATATTTGCGGTGATCTCGAAAGCAAGATAGGCTTCTTCTTCTTCTTTTGATTTTGACTGGTGTGTTTGGTTAATTAGCATTATTTCTATTTTACATATTTCCCTGTCAAAAGTCTGCCTATCTTGTGCTTTACATCTTGTTTTGCTCTCTGAAAAAATCTAGCTAAGCTGAATCTTGACAGCCTTTCTAGCATCAGAGCACTCGTTGCTTTAATAAATCAGATTCACAGACCACTGCATTAAACATTTGAGAAAATTCACCGTGGCCTTGAAATTCTATCCCACTGTTTTAGCACTTGAATGTGATGGTGTGATTTCTTCAGAGTTTCTAAAATGAAAGCAAATGAATGGCGCTACATGATAGATGTACAATACAGCCAGCATAACTCTTCTTAACTCTTCTTGAATGAAAAGAGGTTTAATGGTACTTTAATTTGACATTTTTAACTGAATCCTAATCGCCTAAATGATGACTTATAAATGCAAATGTGGCATTTGTAGTTTGTTGCTCTAATCATGTGTTTTATTGTTATATGACTGTGCCAGATATAACATTTTGAAGTTTGTTTTTAAGAAGTGCTTAATTGTGTGTTTAGTTTCCATGACATAAATGCTGCAGCTAACCAGTCCTTGCCTTTATTTCTTACAGTTCATTTGAAGCGTGACAGCATTCAGACACTTATGTTACACATTTTTCCCAGAGGACGTGAACCCAGCGTGAACCCACAGTGTTGAGTCAACTTCAAAGCCATTAATCATCTCTCTGAAGAGTTCAGACGGAGGGCTCTCACTCTCTTTTATTGTTTGCAGTCCAATGTTAAGTGCTGGCTATTTGGATTCTCATCTATGAAATGGACTTTGAAGACAGACCCATTTTTCTTGGACAAAACAAGTGTACAGTAACTGATTTTACTGCCCACTTCTTTCATGAGATTATTCTTATTCTATTTTGAGAATGCACTGATAGCTTATTGTTGGATCTCTATATTTGTGAGACGTATGTGAGTGTTTATATTGAAAGCCTAAAGATAATTTATACTGCTACTGCACATACAGTACCGATTGTGTGTTACGATGTTGCCTTATACTATAAATAAGCTGATGAATGTCATTACTGCAGAAAGAATGTGATGGTGTCTTTTGTGAATCAGACACAAGAATGTTTTGCATTATAATATTTTATATTATTGAATAAAAGAGGAAACTTTTGGCCTCATGTAATGCCTTTTAAATTTAAGTTTGTCAATTAAAAGGTGTTGACATTTTGAATTGGGCGATTCTAGTATTTATTAGTGTCATTATTAATTTGTTTATACACACCGTATTATAACAAAATGTATCCACCTGAAATGTTTTCCTGGCAGTGTGGAAAAGGCAGCAGTTTGAGCATCATGTATGCAGATAAAATTGAAAGAAAATATAGTTGAATGCTATACCACTCTCTAACAAGGCACCCTTTATAAAGGGGTTATAAGTTATAACTTTATTAATGGTAAATGAAAGGTTTACTAACACTTTAAAGACAAGTTAAACCATTCTTAAGGACACCTTGTGGGTTGCCAGGTTGTGAAAAATCCCTTTGACTGGTTGAACTGTTAATTTCTGGAAATGGGCTGCTGACAGTCTGGACCAAAATCCATTTATTAACAACTTTTTTAACACTTATAGCTGCAAACTTGATGATAAAACCCTTTACTACTTACTTATTATTAACAATTATACTTGCAATATTGATGGGTTATTAGAAGAAAGAAACATGAACTCGCTCATGAACATTTATTGGATTACCAACATTTATAGCTGCAAATAATACCAAATAGAAATAACAAACACCATGCAACCCAAGTTGTATAAAGCATTATCAAAGCCTATGAAAGATGTCTTTGAACACTTTTATTAAAAAAAAATAAATAAAAAAAGAGAGAAAGAAAAGAAAAACAATAAGTCTGAATTTAATAGCGCTAGGCCTACATTATGGGCACACTGGATTAGATGTGGATGTATTTTAGTGAGTTTTCCTGCACCATCCCCTCAGTTTCACTTTAACGCAGGTGAAAGCCGGTGCAAAGGCACGTGACCACGGGGAGCCAATAGCCAGAAGAGTTTCCGGTCTCTCCAGGTGCAGTTGATCAACCAGAAGGCTGACGTCTGCGTAGTCACCTCTACGGCTCTACACAATAACTAAACTGTAATAAACTAACACGGCATCTTATAGGCTAGGCAAGTGATGTAGGTTGACAAAACTATCTTCACTCGGTTCATTTCTCACCTGAGGACGGAGGAAGAGGAAGACCGCGGCTCATGGCTGTGATTTTAGTCGCTTTCATGTTGGTGCGCTCTTTCCCCGCAGACGGTAAGGATGTAACAAAATTAAACTTTATTTACTTTAATTTACTCAGATATGATAAGTTTTACACATTAATGGGAACTCCAGTATTAAAACGGCAACACTGAATCAGTTGATTGCTGTAGGATTCACCTTTTTTTTCTCTTTAAACTATTAGTCACAGTGAGATTTACGGGATGCTAGACGTGTAATTACCAGGTCAATGCACATGTGGTCAGCGTGCAGGGTCACAGTGGCTGTCACGCAGTCACATGCTGTTGCCTGGCAACATCAGGACCAGACCCGGACTTCGGACCCGGATATGTGTCTCTCTGTTTGAGTAAAAGAAAAGAAAAATAAAACAAAGGGAAGTCAAAGAGGAACCAGAGAGGGCAGTTGTGCGGGTTATTTGTGGTTTTGGTCGTAGTCACGGTTAGCGCATGCGCGCAATATGTTGAAGAACAGGTCCAGGTTCAATAGGGCAGTTCTCATTAGTTCGGATGTCTGATATGTATTTTAAATCTGTCCTTACAGAGGTTAAATTAAGTTTGAATGGGGCTCTGTTGTTTTCATTGAACGTGTCCTCAAACAGAAGATTCAGTGTTTTTTAAAAAAAAAATCTAAGTCAGCAAAAGACCACTTTGCTCAGAGTCTGCCAGGGTGAGAGAGTAAACAAGTTCATCTTCATGCACCATTAGACGCTCCCTCTTTGCCAAAACATACACTAAAGCTGAACGCAGTCTCGTGCTCCACAGAGTGCATGCAAACACTTTGCGTCGACAGACTGTATGCAAAGTGTTTGCTCTAAAGGAAGCAAAGCCACTTCTACTGTAGCCATTTTCTTGCTGCATGTATTGATTGAACAACATAAAGTAGAGATGCGCCATACGACACTCCAGATTAGTATCGGCCCCGATACTGACTTTAATATGACTTGGCAATTTCTTCATTAATGTCATTATTAAAATTCAGGCAAGGTCATGGCAAGTTGCAGCTTAGTTTTTATTACCACAGGAATCCTTGGCCTCATGTTACCTTACATAAAAAAGGGCTATATTCCAACGAGGTATACAGATTTTAAATTTGGGAAGAAGGACAGAAAAAGCTGTATTGTTGCATCCCTAATGTAAAGATGACTGTGTAAACTCCCTCTGTCTCTACTGTAGCTCAGACTTGCGTGGATGAGGGCAGGTTTAAGGAGCAGGTGCTCTATGTGGGGCAGCAGGAGCCTCCATATCGACTGAACTGCTCTCTGGAGGTTGTTCAGCCCCAGAGCCCCCCCCAGCTCAAGCTGACCTGGCAGAAGGACTGTCAGCAGCTCGTCACCCAGGAAGGGAAGGCCTACCTGGAGTTTGCCAGCCTCAGCTTGGAAGACCAAGGGAACTACACCTGTGTGCAACAGGGCAGCAGCACAGCCCCATTCACGGTGCGTCTCATAGTTAAAGGTAAGTATTATTTCCATAGGTGTAAGTGTAAGTGCTGTGGGGGGGGGGGGGGGGGGCTGGTTGGGTTGAACGGATTGGTTGCACCTGCAAGGAGGCATTTTGTTTCAGCGTGCCTTCCAGCAGCAGTCTCAGGCTGTACCTGGCAGAGCACATGAAGGCCTCTATTGTCTGGGGAGCTCCTGCAGTGAACACAGATAACAGTGGTATGTCTTTACACAGAGTCCCAGTGCTCCAAAGCGCCAGAATTTAAACCTAATGGGGGTCTGACCAGCCTCTGGAGGAATGTGGGATCCACTGTGAAACTGAACTGCACCGCTCTCCTCTACTGGGACCCAAGAGAGGAGCAATGTGACACCACGCCGCAGTGGCGTAAAGATGGCCAAAGCCTCACCAATCACACACTTCATACGCAGAATACCTCCTCATGGTGATTTGAAGCTTTTGAAACACCCGTTTTCTGTTATTAATCATGTATAAGTATTTGAGAGTGAAAGTAAGATCGGGTTTTCTGTCCTACTTATCAGGTCTCCTGTTGCCGGCCAGCTGATGGTAAACAGTCTCCTGGTGATCACCCTCAGAGAACTGGATGATTTTGGGCTCTACAGCTGTGCAGTGAGGAACATTTCCTCTGACTTCAACCTACAGAATTCAAGTGAGACAACTGAAGATACCTACCTATAATATGCTGGGTCTCTTAACAGTCTGTCCTGCTTCTAAAAAGACTACCCACCTAAAAATGAAAAAGACACAGTGAAAGACAAGACTCCATATCTACATGCCCTGTATCTATCAAAAAGTCTATGAAATTTGATATTGTAGACATGATCAGTATATATCAAAACTATTATGAGGAAGTCAGCCAGCTTCACACTCTGTGTCAACTGTCTATGGATTTTACAACTTTAAAATAGGGACATACCTGTTTTACATACATACATACATACAGCATTTTAACTACTGTGATACAGAGAATGTTTATGCCACACACACTGATACATCCAGTCTGTGTAATTTTACAGTGTCTTTGCAGGGAGCCTGGCCCAGCATGTAATATGTCAGCAACAGATAATCCTTGTGATTCACAACATGAATTGATTCTGATTAATGTTGCAAGGAAAGTGGTTGTACAGACGCACTCTACAGACAGAATCCATATTATTTAATTAAAGTATTGGTTGATTATTATTATTTTTATTATTATTTTTTCTGTGTGTGTGCACAGATGGTCCCAGCCACACAGCTGCTGTTATTGCAGCTATCATCCTCCTCCTCTTCCTCGCTGTAGCTGCTGTTGTGTACTCCAGGTGTCACCTGAACATCAAACTCTGGTACAGGAACTCCTACGGAGACTATGAACTCAATGGTGAGGCTTCTGTTGAAGTGATATAAGGTTGCTATACTTGTGTGTAAGACTGTAGTATTAACACCGCTGGTATGTTTGTGTCTCCATGTCTTCAGATGGAAAGTTATATGATGCCTATATCTCCTATGTGAACAATGATCATGACAGGAAGTTTGTCAACTTTATTCTCAAACCTCATCTGGAGAATAAAAATGCTTACAAGGTGCACCTCAATGACAATGATATTCTACCTGGCTCAGGTAAGCTTTCTGTCGGTTGGTTTTTATAAGTATTAAAGGGAACGCAGGATATACTGAGTTTTTGTTGGTTTTAATCTTCACGATCTGGGATTTTCAGATTCCGCTGTCACAATCACTACCTTTTATTTATTCTGAGGCCTGTTTCACCCAATTTGAAACATGCAAGCTGCAATTTGCAAGATGAGATAATTTTCTCTCATGTTAATTTTGAGTTTTTTCATAAATCAAAACAAATGCCACACTTGAGGCTCATACATGAGAATGTAAGAGCCCTGTACATTTATCTACAATTTGCAAGCAACAATCATTTGGGTGATGTGACGTTGCCACCGTTTGCGATCTGTGTGTAAGCAGTGCTCGCAAATCACAAACAGGCCCCTGGGTAACAAATTGTAATGTAAAGCTGCCCATTTTTTAACAATGCACAACAATATTATGTGTCTCCAGAACCCTCTGCAGAGCTGCTAATGAACATGAGTCGCTCTCGCCGTCTGATCGTGGTGCTCTCTTATGCTTACCTTGAGCAGGACTGGTGCTCCAATAACTTCAGGTCAGACTCACGCAAACAAATTTAATTTAGAAACATATGTAGAAACAACACTGTTCAAACTTTATATATTGAATAAAACTGAGTGAAATTACTGTGGCAGACCACTTGAGGTCAGTGTTGCTGCAGCGGCTATAGTATGTTCTGTCACGACACAGACTGTGGCTGTGTGTGTTTTCAGACAGGGCCTTCTGCACATGTTTGAGATATGTCAGCAGCCCATCATCATCATGTTGGAGGGTCAGTCCAAACGCATGAGCCCTGAGATCAAGCAGCAGCTCAGTGAGCACCAGCACCGCCTCACCATACTCACCTGGAGGCACAACTCCGTGGTAAGATCCACAATAATAGCTCTTATTGCTCTTATGATAAAGCAAAAGCTTTCTTAGCAAACTTATAATATATTAATATAATTTTAAACACCATTATGTTTCTGTGTTGACCAAAGAACAAAACAAAAAACAAAAAAACAAAGGCAAATTGGAATTCAGCCAACCCACATGGAAATAATATATTATGTAAATACATATGTGCAAAGTATCTATAATGTTTATAGTTAGTGTCTGCGCTCTGTTTGCCACTGGGAGCATGTTGCGTTTCCCTTGAAATCATGTGAATACAAAGGTTGTTTTCTAAAACATTAAATATTCATGACTAAATAAGCAACAATCAGAGTTTAATCTCAGAAAAAATAGATAGATACATATATATTATATATATTATACTAACCCTAACCCTATTTTATTTGCAGGCGGTTTAACACTCAAAACCTCCACTGATCTGCTTCCTTGTGACTGTGCGGGTGTGGTTTGATCAGATTTGATTGACTAGGAACTGTGACTATTATTGCATTTTGAATCACATGTTGCTAAAAACCTGATTGGTGCACAAAAGTATGCGACATCACCTTCCTCCAACTGAACCCAGTCCACTGCAAACCAGTGAGAAGAGCTCAGAAAAAAACAGCACAGACAGAAAACAGTGAATAAACCAAAGCTGTTCAAACTTAAGTACATATGTTTGTGTTCATGTATGACCACATCACTCATAGTAAGAGACTTATGGACGGTTTCGAGGCCAAAAAGATGATATTGCTAAAGATAAAGTCGATTCTTATGGGAGCGGAAATTATTTTCCAGCAGTTTCTGACTGAATTAGTCTATTTAACTGGCAACAACAAATAATGCAATTATAGATATTTGTCAGTGTAGAAATGTGTTTCAATGTAATTAAATAAATATACATATGAATTAAAATTAGAAATATACAATATACAGTATATTATGATAGATACAAGTAGGGCTTCCGCAGTTTAGAAACTACAGTTCAGTTTGGCTCTAATAGCGTCGAGTAATGTGTTGTGTTTGGTTCCTGCGTGCTCGGTGTCCACAGACTCCCTTCTCAGTCTTCTGGAAGGAGCTGGCCTTAGCGATGCCTCGCAGAGTCGTCTTCCGCAGTGAGTCTGCAGGCGACCCTCAGACTGTGCTACAAGATGACAAGGACCCCATGCTGACCCTCGAGGCCGACTACCTGGACTGTCGCTCAGACACTGACCCTGCTGGAGATCTGGGTAAGAACAACAGTAAGTGGACTAGAAAAGTCCTCAAGTACTAATGTTAGGTTCACTGTTCATGTAAAGATAAATATGCAAAAACCTTTGCATAAATGAAAATGCCATTATTTTTTTGCACATGCAAATAAAAGACATACCGTATATATTAAAGCTGCATTACCTTGCACAAATGACGGTACAAAGTGACTATATTTAAAAATGAAATATAAGAAATTCAATACCTAGACAACATACTGAGACAAGCATGCTCATGTTTAACTACCATCTGGTATTGAGTCTGATCCAGAGATGTAAATGCTTGTCAACTGTTTGGCATTTCTTGTACGTTTTGTCACATGAGAATTAGAATATAAAAAGTTATAGCCTTTATGCAAGTTTCAACCTGATAGACTCTTTTCTCTTTGGCAATTGAAACCTATTGTACTTGACCTAGTTTGAATCAACAAACACGGACTTAACTGCAGTTAATCTTTAACTTACTAAAATACTAGGACGTCATATCACATGATGAGCTTGCACATATTTTCTTTACCAGCTTGTCTGTGATGTTTTGCATCAACACATATCAAGCAGACATGAGAGGCAAACACTTTCATGTTAAAGGATTCTGTCTCTGGTTCACGGCCTCACGGTGACTACAGCGTTTCAACAAGTCACTCCGCCTGGCCAACAAATAGTCCATCATGTAAAACCCCAACCTGTCGTTTTTACGCTTTGGTGGTGGTGAGCTTTAGAGGTGCTGGTAGATGGATTTTGTTATCTTTGGACAGAGACAGGCTAGCTGTTTCCTCCTGTTTCCAGTCTTTATGCTAAGCTAAGCTAACAGGCTGCCGGCTGTAGCTTCATAATGAATGGACAGACATGAGAGTGGTATCGATCTTCACATTTAACTCTCAGCAAGAACGCAGATAAATGTACCACAAAATGTCAAACTACTCTTATCTATATCTCTTCCTGTTGGGGCAAAAAGCATGTATGACCAAAACCAGGTTCAGGGGCGATGATTATAACACCACAGCAGTGAAAAACATAATGCATTTGCGTTGATTTAGGATACATTTTTCACCTTTTCTCTTCCTGTTGCAGGGCTTCGCCTCCCTGTGTACAAGGCTTTGGCCTGTAAAGCTCCTGTCCTCCCTGCTGCTCCCATCACTGTGGCTGAGCCCAAACACTCGGACATCGACGTGTCGGACCTGGGATCACGCAACTATGGAGCCCGCTCAGACTTCTACTGCCTGGTCACTGAGGAGGACATCTGATCCACAGTCCCCTCACTTCTGCTGATCTCTAAAAATGAACACCTTCATGGAGATTCTCATTAGCATCACTTTATATGTATCCATGTCAATATGGTAAATATGTTTTGGTTTCTTTTCTGTACAGTGTGTTGTTAAAATCAAAGTGTTACCTTTTTCTATTTCCACTTACCAAAGACTGATTTTTTTATCTCTGTGTTTTTTACTGTTTAACTGTAAAATATTTTGAGAAATTGTACAAGAAATTATCTGAGATATCCTTATTGTATTTCTATTTACCGTATATTTAGACATTTTGATTGACATTTCACAGACAAGATTTCTCATTAGGTCCCAGCAGAGGGCAGAGTAATGTCAGCAGTTTGTCTTAACTTGACAGTTGACAGTACACAGAGTGTTGGGATAGACAGAGTACTAAAGTCAGATTTGAACCAACAACACTGGTATCTGTTCGCACACCAGCCAAGTGGTGACGCTCATGACTGGAGAGCTCACAATTCTTGACATTTCTGCGGTGGGGGCTTTGTGTGTGATGTAAACCGAGTCTGATAACAAGGTGGCGGTCAAGCTAATAAAGCAGTTTGACGAAATACCTGGCTGTTTCTCTCTGTAGGGGCTGATGATCTCTGTCCTCATGGAGTAATGATTACCTACAGTGAAATAAGAGACTAAATAAGGGTGCAGCAGGGAAGGTCTGGTGTTGTTCTTGTCTGAGCAGGAGCAAATATGTAAACAGGGAGTGGCCGACATTTCACCATGTTAGTGTCGCTGCAGCACACAGACACGAGAAACGCTTACAAAATGACATTTCACTTCTAAATCTGTCTCTTTATTAGCTGAAAAATATCCAGATGATACATCTGCCTGCATACAACACAAAAGCAAATATTAAAACAGTGACAGAAACACAAGGTCACCATTTATACCACAGAGCAGTAAACAGTTACAATTCAGGAATTTAATTTTACTTTTTGAACTAAACTTTTTGTATGAATATTTACAAAAGAAATACATAAGTAGGATTAAACTATTACACTTGCCAATCAAAATAAGTTTCTGAATCTGAAAAGTGTTCGATTTTACAATTGGTCATTTATGACCACATAAAAAGACCTCACATGCTAAACAAATATTTTAATTGTTCTGAAAACTAAGTTACTTAGGACTTTATCCTTTCACCCCCGGTTTACACTCATGCCATTTATTAAATGTTAAATATAATAAACAGACATAATGGTAGTCTATGACTTCTGTTTGTCAAAATGATTACAAATCGATGGCCAAAACGCAAAACCTCCTATCTGCATCTGTACCATTTTTCAGATAGGAGGTTTTGCTCTTCGGCCATCGAAATGTTACACATCAGCATTTTGTACGACAAGGCTGATATTCTGCAAGCTTTAAAAGCACATAACTAAATACAAAACTATGAAGCCACGATCATTATACCCAGGTTTCTGAATGACATTTATCAATATCAACATTTCAGCGATCGCATTCAATTATAACTTTATGATATAATTTCGACTTATTTATAAACATATTTATCTATCCCAAAACTGCAAATACAAAGTAGAAAGCTACAGTATAAAAACATTTGATTTCTGTGTAAAAGAGAAAGCAGTATCTACAAACATGCCATGTCAGTACCATTAGTATTTGTTTGCATCCATGCTGTAATTGAGGTGCAACAGTGAGAAGATAAGGCACATCAGGTGTCCATCATATTGTCCATTAACAGTCGTGAGCTGTTTTCAAACGGCAGAAACACAAACGGCTGCAGTTTCATCTGAATACAAGTTGCTCTGACAGAAAATAAATCCCTGATTCCACACTAAAACATACAGTGTCCAAACAAAGAGAGTAAATGGTTAAGGTGCACACATTAGTCCATCAATAGTCCACCATAATTGATCCACTTTTCTTGAACTGTACTGACGTCCAGCAAGTTTTAAAAACTACAGTGGAAGTCCTTTTCCATCGGGTAGATCCCCCATCACTTGTGTTTTCATGTTCTTATCACAAAGGCAGATAAAAACTGAACCTACATTATCTTTAAGTAGTATAAAGAGTTTATTTACTCCCACACATCTGAAAAGATTTCTTCCATAGGTGGCTGGTAGAGTGCAGGACTGATCCCTGTTGCAGAAGTGAACTATGTTACATCCTCGAATCTACAAAATCCGGTCTTGTAAACCCTTTCTGTAACACAAAGAAACAAACAAGATAGTGTTATGACATTTGTTCGGACATGAAACACAGAAAAATGATTGTGTATAAAATTTATTTAAATATTTATTCAGATATTAATTAAACTGTAAACCACAGAGGTGTCAACGACAGCTCCCTCGATATTGAAATTTGACCTGGAGTGACCTCTGAGCTCACAGTACAACGCAATCCATTTCAAAGTTACACAGTTCAGTGTTTAAATAGCTTAATTTTTGCCTATGTACATATTTTTTGTAACATGTAACAAGGTGGTGCAGGTATGTGAGTATTCAATTTAAAACTGTATGTAAGACGAGCATTAACACGTTTTTTGCTCTGTTGGGACTTGTTCATTAGGAAATAAGCTGAACACCGCACCCTTGGGAGGGGCACGTCATAATCTGCAAAAGGCACTAAACCTACCTGGTCCTGCCCAAGACGTGTGTGTGTGTGTGTGTGTGTGTGTGTGTGTGTGTGTGTGTGTGTTGAAAGAGCAACGGTGTGAACAGTCAGAGATATATGGGTTTTGAACATGCTCCAGCCGAAGGAATTGCAGTGAGAGAGAAATGTCATCAGTCACACACACACACACACACAAAATCTGTCACTCTCACTCTTTTTTTATGCTTGGCCACACACACACACACACACACACACACACACACACACGCAGATGTGAAAATGAGGGTGGGGCGCCATAAAGAGAAAGCTTTTCCACTGAGCTTTGACTTTTGCGTGGCATTCAACGTACAGAATCTAACTTGTTGTTCTTGCCTGAGACTCTTAAAAAAGACATTTTTAAAGTGTTTTGCACTGAACTGGAGGGAGTGTCATTTAACAAATGAGCAAAAATTAAGTTGGACATGTTTTACTTTGGTGCATCTTTTATATCTTTATAATGAATTAAACATGACTATAATGTGTGAGGAATGAGAAACATTAAGTTGAAAGATGACAGAAAAAAAGTACTGAAGCCTTCATGCAAAAATTGAGGGCAGTTGATTTCTGAGAAAAATGTGTCTGAGAATACTTTCAAGTCTCTTAATAAGGTACATTAATATACATAATGCTTAATGACATTTTTATTGTTGTTTAGTGTTTTTATAACAGTACTATCTGTGCTTTCACAAAGTTTTCAACATACTTATTCATGTTTAAAAACTGCTACTACATGATTTGATGGTTAGATATTATTAACTTTAAACATTCATAAATTGATAAATCCCTTTTAAGGCCTCTGAATGGATGTAATTACTACTTGAAAAAATACTCTGCTAAAACTTGCAATAGACAATTAGAAAAAACTACTTTCAAAACTGATGCAGTATCTCTGATATGCTCCTTTTTAGTCATTTCTACAGTCTCTTACCGATTTGTATTCTTTGTGCAGTTTCTTGTACTGGAACATGTTGCTGAGAACTGTGGCTGCTGCTTTGGCTGCTTTCACCTTCCCAGTGCTATAAAAAAAAAAAGATTGATCCAAGGTTAACACAAATAACCTCGTGTGAGAAGACTCATTCAACATACAGTACAGTATGTTTAACCAATTGCCACTTTACAGACCACTCACCTGCTGTCATGTGAGTTCTTGATGGTGATCAGTTTTTGCAGGCCATCAAAGAAGGTGATGTCTCTGGCGGCTACAGAGCTGCTGGTCACCAAGTTATTGAGAACACCACAGATGTTGACCACCACCTCGCTGGAGGGATTCTTCTGGTTTCCATCCTCAGGCAGCTTGGTCACCAGGTTGTTCACCACCTTTGTGGCTGGATAAACCAACAAGTATCATTAGGATAATATGTTTGAAACCTGTTTTCACACTCAGGTAATTCCTATTTGCAATGGGTTCCTGCATGAATACACAATTTTCTGCCAAAGTTTGAACAGTTTGGTTGTTTCATGGGAGAGATTTTCTGTTTTCTTTTGTCTGCGCTCTCTCACTGGTGTGAAGGGTGATCTCTGTGCACCAATCAGGATTTAACATGTGAATCAAGATCTAACGACAGCTATGTTGTTAGCTTATGTTTATGTTGTCAGGCCACTGTCACACAATCCTGATGAAACAGACTAGCTGGGTTTCTTAATAAATAATACCTAACAATTTAACAGTTTCCAAATTCAAACTTTAATATTTTGATTTGTTGACTTTTAGTAATTAATATTTAATGTTATAGTCAGACGATTGATTGATTCCACTCCACTTTTAATTGGTTATCCTTGGTATCCCGGATGTTCAAGTTTGAATTTCATCTTGAATCTCATTTTAAATTTTGGTGTCTGAATTTCACCAATCCAGTTTGAGCAACCAGACTTTTTTGACTTGACTTAAATTATTGAATCTGAATTTGTGAATCCTGTAAAAAACAACAACAACAAAGAAACAAAAATTTTTTTACGCAACTTAGAATTACCTCCTGGAAATGTCACAGAGGGGAATTCAAACCACTTAGATTCAGATTAATATTTCACTGCTATAAATTCAGAGGTATTTATGTTTCAACATTAACATTGTGACATGATAATTAAATAAATAGATGCGTCACAACCAGGCATATCACTAATATCTAAATTCAACACTGGTGAGAAGAGTGTCATCTCACAATGCACCAGTTACTGGAGTTTGTCTCAAATGTGATACAACAACACATTTTACTGAATAGGTTACAAGTATACTCAATTAACAGGTGACCCAGAGGCATTGAATTATTTAAACCTAACAAGCATAAAAAAAAAAGAAAAAGACTGACCCATGTCACTCTTATCCTTGGCATGGCGGGACAGATTTCGGAGGAAGCCTGTGAGAGAACGCAGTTCCAGGTCATTGTTGGTACGCAGGAGGTCCAGCAGCACTGGCAGCATGCGCTCCTGCTCCAGAGCCACCCGGCTCAGCACTGAAGCCCACTGCAGGACAGACAGAGAGACACAATTCAAATATGGGACAAACTTAGATGGTTGTACTTGAATGCTTTCACAGGAGAGCTCATGAATATGCTGCTTACCCTCTTGTCTCCAGATGTGATGTTCTGCAGCGCTCCAGCAGCTGCCTCACGGGTGGTGGAGTTGATCTCACACTGTTGCAGCACACGGTTATACACCCCCACTATCTGTGGGTGCCACAGCCACTCCACACTCTTTGGCACCCGAGCAACCTCGGTGAAAGTGGAGAGATCCTGGTTCTGCCTCTGTCAGAGGAAGGAAGATACAAGAAGACAGTGTTGAGATGGACGGTCTGGTACCATGCAGGCGAAAGGCTGATGGGTAAATCACGTGTGCGTACATTTTTTGCTTTACTGCTCTGAGGTGTAAAGCAACCAATGGTTTCACCCTTTCCTGAGCCCTGAGCTCTGGTTGGTCCTTCCAGGCGCATCAGAGCAGATGGAGGCATCTCACTGTAGAGCTGGTAGGAGAGGTTCCTCAAGACACACACTGCATTTTCCACCCCCTAAGAATACACACACACACAGACAAATTAATACACAATTCAACTTTGGTTGAACAGAAACAGCAGCTTAAATTCAGCTCCATCTCTCTGCCATCTTGTCTCACCTTGTCTTCTGCCTTGTTGTCCCCAAGGGAGGCCTTGATGTAGCCCACCAAAGAGTCCACCAGTCCATGTGTTTCTCTCATCTGCTGACGGGTCTTCTCGTTCACAGAGCTCAGATTCCTGAGCGCACACACAGCGAGTTACAGGTCAGACAGCTATTTCAGGTTAAATTCAGTCAGGAATCATGCGTGTCATTACTTTGACCAGATGGTGCAAATAGAGAGGAGTGTGGGAATGTCTTTCCACTCCATTAAAGCATTAATTTCACAATGACATGATACATATCATGCAAGGAGCATTGCAAATATTCCCCAAATGGTAATTAATTTGAAGATAAAAACCCTCCAGTGTGCACATTAACAGAGCAGAACCAAAGCAACTAGAGGCTGCAGCGATGCAGGCTTTTGCAAACAACAGTGAAAAGTGATGGGTGTGGTAAAAGCTCCAGTAGCTGTCAGCTGTCACATGAGATTGAATGTCCTGCCAGAACAAGTTCCCAAAATGCAAATGTGGTCAAGAGAGAAAAAGTAGACACACGCGAACCAGAAAGAAATACATTTTAACAAAAGGAGCATGCTGCAACCACAGAGAGAAGACACAGATAAGTGAGGCGCACCTGAGGCATCCTGTGGTGTTGTAGAAGATTTCTGCCTGAGAGGGGGTCTGCTGGATGGTCTCAGAGTCTCCGCCGCCTGACAGAGGGATGAGGATCCTCTCAGTCAGCTCAGGAAGCGTCTCCCTGGCCAGTTTCTCCTTCAGGTTGTCTTTGGATGAAAGGTTCCACACGATACCTACACATATACACACCAGGGGAGTAATGTCAGCATATGTGCTTCATTTTGCATATCGCTGTAGCTTCTTTAATGTTTAATTTCTTGTTAGTTTAATCGGTACTACTAAAATCTATTTACCAAATTATTTCTTGGCCAGGTGCAGAGCCAGGCTAACTGTTTCCAGTCTTTGTGCTGTGCTAAGCTAACCGGCTGCTGGCTGTAGCTTCATATTTAGGGCACAGACATGAAAGTGGTATCAATCTTCTCGTCTAACTCTCGGCAAGGAAGCAAATAAATGTATTACCCAAAATGTTGAACTATGAGTTGAAACAATTCTAAAACACTTGGACATATGAATTCCTTTCAAAAGCTATGAGAAAAACTCATAAAATGGCAGTGAAGCTAAAACATTAGTTGGCACTATGTGGGTGAGATAAGACCTCTCTCTCACATTCTGGCAAACTACCCAGGAACGGGTGCACAGGTACAGTTGCTCTGTTATTTATCTAAAATCTATTTTTTAGCGATCCAACAGATATAAATCAGGGTGTAACGGCTAAAAGGAAAGAGTGACAAGGCCTTCACTCATAAAAGGGAGCGGCAGATATACTGTTAGTCCACAGGCCCAGACAACTCATCCCCCTCTTCATACTCCCTATAGAAAAAGACTGCAGCTCCACCTCCTACTCAGACACACTACATGCCTTGCAAATCTCCACACTGTGGAGTTGTAGTTGCAACATCTATTTTCTAAATTCGGAGTTAATCTCATGAGAAAGTATGACAGCTACTTCTGCTGACAACAGATAACTGGGAATGATGACAGCAGATGAACTTAAAGGAATGTATGAGTGCTGCAGGGTGAAAAAAGGGTGAGTCAACTGGGAACAAAACTCACTCAAGACTTGAACTGTGAATGGCCAACAGACATAATGTCAAGTACTGACAAACAAAAACACTCTAATTTTTAAAGAGGCGATGTGAGAAACAGTATTCTTTCTTTCAGTAAACTTACTCAAACTATGATTTAGTTACAGTAAAGGCTATGATTTAGTTAGTGTCTACTTACAGCTTGCCACCATTCTCCTATTGTTCAGTGTGGAATAATATCAATTTCAAAGACTGTTGGCTCAAAGAGTTTCAAGGACACCACTGCCAAGATCATGTTGCATCCAAATATTGTGACTAACTAATTTGCATTCATTTCTGTTTGAGGCAAAAGTCCAATGCAAGCAGAGCTGAGATCAACTCTGCTTGTTGTGTCATGTTTTTTATGTTAATGACTGAGATCAGGATTTTCCTACCTGTGATGTTTTTGTGGAGCTCATCGTCGGACTCCTTAAGGGCCTCGACCAGCTGCGGGATGCCGCCCTCCTCGATCAGGGCCACCTTGTTGTCCATATTCTCATAGATGAGGTTGCGTGTGGCGCCAGTGGCATAACGCTGCACTTCCAGGTTGTCAGAGTTGAACAGCTTCACCAGCTCACCCATGCCCTTCAAGCGACGCACCTGGAGTCGGCGTGGCAGGAAAAAAGTTCTGCTTAGGATTTTTGCATTTCTCTTTTAATGTTTTGGTTTTCTCCTAGGATTAGGTGATTAAAGGTTTTTCATTAGCATAGAAACTAAATATAAACAGTTTTCTCATGGATTAAAGCCCCTGTGTGTATATTTTTTATGTGATTATAGCATCTTTCAAAATATTCTAACTTTAAGTTTCTTTCTGTAGAAATAATTGTCTCATTGAAGTCTTATCTCGTTCATCTTATCTCATAGGGGCTTTAAAGGAATAGTTCAACATTTTGGGAAATACGCTTATTCGCATTCTAGTTAGATGAGAAGATTCAATATCACTCTCATGTCTGTACCGTAAATATTTCCAAAGTGCTGAGATGATTTTGTTACCTTTGGACAGAGCCAGGCTAGCTGTTTCCCCCTGTTTCCAGTCTTTATGCTAAGCTAAGCTAACCATCTGTTGGCTGTAACTTCATATTTACCGTACAAATATGAGAGTGGTATCAATCTTCTCATTTAACTCTCAAGAGTGAATACGTTTATATTTAAATGTCAACCTATTCCTTATAATATAAAATCATCTGGATCTTTTTTCAGAAAACTCATTGAAGACTGAGTCTAAACTCGCTCACAAGAGGCCGTATCCTCAGAGCTGAAAACAACTTCAACAAGCTAAAAAGCACACAGCCAAACTACTCGACTGAGCCGTCATAATAGTGTGTCACATAAGAGTTTTAATCTCTACTATATGTCCGCTAATCAACACCTATCCAGGGCAGAGTCCAGATATGTTTACAGCGATGACAAAACTTGAGCAACATGTGAAACAACTCGAGCACACCAGAAGACAAGTTACAGGAACCGTAGCTACTTTATGTCACCGGAAACAGAGAAACATCCATCAGTAGACGCCTACGCTTGAAGGAAAACAATTTTCATGACTGAGTTTCTCAGTAAGGGATTGCAGAGAGAGGCCCAGAGGAATTCTAACCACAAGTTTAATGAGTTTGAAGTACCTCGTTTTTGGCATCGCTGTCATTGTAACACTCATGTTGAATGTAGGCGGCACCCAGGACCTGCAGTTCTGGGTCCGGGTCTTTCAGGTGTTGCACTGCTGTGGGCATGTCCAATGAGGTGATCCTACCGAAGGAGCAAATGAACAAATTCACCCAAAGAATCTAAAACATTTAATTATGTCATTACCCTACTGTTGTGTATGGTAGCACAAAATATGTCTTTTGGATGTTTGAGTGGAAAGCAACAGAGGCTACTCTGTTTATTCAATGATTTGTTTCTTGTCTGCAAAATTGAGCTTGTTGAATTTCTTCCAAATCACACAGTGGTCTGCAAACCACATGCTGTGGGATGTGTGAAATGCGAGGCCTGAAACTGAGCTGCCACACCCAAAACCAGTTCTGCCACTATGGAACCACCTCCCAATCCACAGCTCTCAGAAAATACACAGTTCTCGTCACACATTCCCTTACTAAAACCTCCCTAACATGAAGGTTGTGACACCATCATTATGGTGTATCACAATCACTGGAATGTCACTGACGTTCAGAAAAAATTCAATGAACTGAGTCATCTCCGTCATTCAGTATTATAACCCAATAAATGGATAATGCAGGCATTATTCTGTATTTTTTTTACTGTCAACAAATCCCATGAAAAGACCCAAACCAATAACGCGTTAGTCCGTCTCTCAATACTTTCTGACTTCCTTAACCTGTCTGAGGTTCTCAGCTCCAAACCCATTTGTTCCTGCTGAAGACATAAAGCTTAAATATATGCTCACAAATATCATATTTAACTTTTAAAAGAGGCTCAATAATTTCCTACAACAGCTGGGCCATGTATTTTTAGTAAATGTTACTCAAAGTGGAGTATAGAGCATTTGTTAGGGACTATTTTCAACAGTGGATGAATACATATTTGGCGCGCTGGTGAGTATTTAAGGCAGTAGGACAGTGTATGTGGGATTGACTCAAAATAAACTACAATACACATGCTCATCATCGTAATAGAGGGACACAAAAGTGTGGTTCATTGATGTGTTTTTAGTAGTTTTTGGACAATGATGGTTTAAGGATTAAGGATTAAGATGCTGTATATCAGGCTTTGCCTACACAGACACTACTTGTTAGGATCAGTTCAGTGTTGGTTTTGGTCTTTTCTTAGGATTAGTTGACAATAGGAAAGCTATAGAATAGCCCCAGACTTATTGTTTACTTTCCTCATATCAGTGACGTGTATTCAGGTTGGTTCATGAGGTTGATGAAATCTAAGAAGTCAAATGTGAACACAGACCTCTTTGCAGATTACTGATATATAGCAGATCTGGATGTATAGCCTACCATTACACACTGAAGATCTGTCAGTAATAGTATGACAACATGCAATATACCCAGTGGCTCTAATGAAAACATCATTGTTGTGAATGTGAGCAGAAATAATGGGCGTTATGTGAGCTTCTCACCCGCTGAGGTTGCCCATGCTGGCTCCCATCTCCATCTGCCCACCGTAGATGTCCATGCCCCTGCCCACACTCTGCATGCTTTTGATTGACATGGCACGGGACAGGCTGCCCTGACGCTGCATTAATAGGTTCCCCTGGGAACCAGAGGACACTGCAGATGCGATGAACCCTCTGTCTACTCTGTCCCCTCCTCCACCATAGGAGCTCCCACCTGAGGACATCTGGGGCTGCAGGGTCCCAGACATGGAACCCATGCTCATCCGGTTTCGGTTTGTAATCCTGCTGATGGTGCGGTGGGCAGGGCCTTTGTAGGAATGTTGCTGCATGATCTCCGCCTCTCCTCCTGTCATCCCTCCACTGCGGGAAAGAGTGCCACTAAGAGATCGGTGCATGGGTGCCGGAAAGGTCATGGCGCCTCCTCCTTGCCTCACCTGGCTGGTGTAGCCGTTCATTGTGTTCTGAGAGTACTGGCGGTTGAAGGTGGCGTCCCGGTCGGAGACCAAGCTGCCAGCATCGCTGCCATCGACCATCCAGGGATTCACTTGCGCTGTGTGCTGCCGCACTGCGTGCATGGAGAGGGTCTCTGGGTCCATTCTGCTCTGGGGCCTGGCGTTCCCTTGGTAGCCGCCCATGCGTATGTCTTCTCGGTAAAAAACACCACCACCGCCAACCCCTCCACCCCCAACACCAACCCCTCCACCCCCGACACCAACCCCTCCACCCCCGACACTGATCCTGTGGTACTGGGCAATGTCTGGGGCAGCAGAAATGCTGCTGAAGCCAGACCTCTGGGATACGCGTGGACCCTGAGGATGAAGAGAGGAGTAACTTGTTGCAATCACATGTGTAACCAGAGTTACTCATTACACTCTAGTGAACTGTATGTGTGGGTGAATTTGTTGTGAGCCACTGCATATCAACAAAATTTGATCACAGGGATGACTACCATACGGGAAACAAAGGTCATGAACTTAGTATTTTTTGTCATATTCATTTCCATTTCTCATACAAACAACTTCAGGTCTGTCTTAAGCTCAGAGCTCAAACATCTGTGGCACACAGCCAGCGTCTTCCTGTTGAATCACTAAAATGGAGGAATCTTGAGGGTGGACTTGAAAACCTTGAGCTGATTTCATCACAGCCTACTGTGAAATACCACACCTACTGTGTCATGGGTGACCCACTGTGACACCGGCAGAGGTTCAGTGAGGGTGTGTGTTTTTTTTTTTTTTTTAGAACATCCAGTTAAATGACATTACATTACATGATCAGCTGAATATTTCCATGACATGTGTGAATACATGCTGAAACAGTGAAATAATGCTGTAGTACTCACCATTGTTTTGGAGCCTGAGTACATGTACGATGATTTGGAGCTGAAATTTGGGTTATAGGTCTGATATTTTATTGTTGACGGACCACCGTAGTCTGGAAGGAAGCAGAGAGACAGAAGAGCAAATGATTAACAAATGAATACCACATATAATATCACATTGATATCAGTGATACAACTGCAATAAAATGAAGCTTTACTGAAAGACTAAAAACTGGCTTCCATCTATTCTTTGATACAATATAATCTAATCCGTTAATTAAAACACAGAGTTAACTATGTGTAATTTTATTGCCCTGTCCCAACATTAACATGTCTACCCTTAAAGGAAAAGGTTCACAAATTTAATTCTGTGCTAAAACAATACTCATATACCCATATGTACATTGAAACAGTTTTTGCTTGCTGCAATTATTCCTTCGGTTCACATTGGCCATTAAAAGATCCCTTCCTAACATGTTTCCAATATAAGTGAAGGGGCAAAAAGTTTATCTGGAGTTAATATGAAAGTTCAGCAGTCTGAGTCAATCAAATTAAGCAGGTATCTTCCAAAGTTACTCTTTTTAGTACAAAACAACCTCCTTGTGTTTCCACAGAGTTTCCTTGTTGAGCTGTGGTGGAGATATAGTAACACAAAGAGGGAATGTTTGTACTGAAAAGATTGTAACTTTGAAAGATAACCACTTGAATTGATTAAGTCAGACTGTGGAAGCCTCATATTAACTTCAAATAAACTTTGGAAAACACTTTTGCACAGAACGAGGATCACTTACACTGGATCGCATTAGGAAGAGATTTATTTAATGGGCAGTATGAACAGGAGGAATCATCACAGCAAACCAGAACTGTTTCAGTGTACATTTGGGCACCTGGCTATTGTTTTAATACTTGAAAATTTGTGAACCTCTCCTTTAATAATTTGGCAACACTTTCCAATACGGTACACAGAAATGTGAATAGTTACTGAGGAACAAGAGAGGAACAAATCAGGAACGACCTGATAATTAATGAATCGTTAATGAGTACTTCCTGAATAACTCCGTATTGAGGACTATATCGTAGATAATGATGAGTTGCTAGAGAACAGACTGGGAGATGCTATATTAATTAATCATTAGGTGATGATTAGTTTGCATGTATTCATGAATCGGAATAACGACCAGTTTCTTCATAAGTCGTTCCTGATGAGCTCTGAACAAGTAGCCACTTATTCATTACTAATTAATTAATAATTAGTTACTCTGTATGATGTACCACTTTATCTGGGGGTGCACAAACAGCGTAGTTACAACGTAGTGCTTCGTTACTTCATGATTATCTCACCATTACTTTACTTTATTACTTTATGGAAGTTTTAATTGGACTTTACAACTATTAAATTAATGTCCAATCAAAACTACCTACATGTTAAACCCTCTTAAAACTTACAGCAAAACGTCAATGTGCAAAACTGAATGTAAAAAAAAAAAAAGATTCTGTATGAGGAACAAAAAGTACACAATAAGTACAAGCACTTCTAAGTCTATATTAGAATTGCCATTCGGCTGAAAAGTTACTTAACTAATCAGCGCTTGACAAAAATGACAAATGACAATGACAAAAAAATCTCATGACAGAGTTTATGCATTTATTCTGTAAGCAGTCAAATACACAAAGACAACTAGAAGCTCTTTGATTGCAAAAGGTGCTGCTCTCCTCACTCTCCTTTTTACTTTTTGCAAGCAGGGAGTTCCCACTTGTCTTTATTCTGAAAGTAGACTCAGCTTGACTCATCTGCTGACTGTGTTCCTGAACTGACTACTGAGAGGTCAAGAGTGGACAGAAAATGTGACAAATGCATTTTCTTTGAATTTATAAGCTGTTGTGAGGTCACCGTTCAGCAATAGGGACCTTTCCTAATCATTTTAAATTGCTAAAAACATTGATTAATGTCGTTTTGACATCACATAGAAGCAGAACAATGTTGGCTATCCTGGCAATACCTTGGCCAAGAGAAGAACTTAGAGTCTTAAACATGAACACTTTTAACGGTGTTTGTTGTGTCAACTGATCATTGAGCTCTGCCACATACATAAATAATATTGCATCAAGTCAACCCTAACCAATACAATCACTGAAACAATGAATAAGTAATTTTGTTTATTTTCACAAGCTCATGTTTCCAAATTTAAACATACATTTCTTTGGGTTGCTGTTAGTCAGTTCATTGTTACTCATATAAATTAATTAGAAGTACAATTTTAAAGTAAAAAAAAAAATGGATAAATAAAAATAAGTAAAATGATCAAGAACATTATTTATGTAACAAATGACTTAGTGAAGGCAGATTTAATCACAGGGTGACCAGGAGTCATGCCTCCTGACTTGCTTGCAAGACGTACAGTTTGAATAGCAGGTGTCCTGTTACACTGAAAACTGAAGGTTCGATTCAGTTTTCAGTTCACACACCACAGTCTGTAACAGCAGGACCTGACCCGTCACCAGGTCTGACGTCTCTGGTTACCCTTCACTTGGAGAACAGTTCACATCTGACATACAAAGACACTCACTCGGCTCTCTCAGCACAGAGAGAGTGAGT
Source organism: Macquaria australasica (assembly GCA_005408345.1). Classification (NCBI taxonomy): domain Eukaryota; kingdom Metazoa; phylum Chordata; class Actinopteri; order Centrarchiformes; family Percichthyidae; genus Macquaria; species Macquaria australasica. The sequence goes on from SEMN01000752.1 coordinate 150,227, forward strand.
GACCTGACCGGCCTGAAACAGACTCTCAGAGAATTCATTTGTTGTTCCAGGTACGATGCAGCAATGCAAACTAACAATAAAGAGTCTACAGCCATGCTAGTGGTTCTGTAAGGTGCACTTACAGCTTTAAGCTAAATGCTAACACGTCTTAGTTAGGTATGTTAGCATGCTAATATTTGCTAATCAGCACTAAAAGTACAGCTGAAGCTGATGGGAACGTCCTTAGTTTTGGAGATATTTGGTCATAAAACAAATGACCAAATACTGGACGAAGTATTGGGAAAAATAACATTTTGATCTGATAATGGCGCTTGATGAAAAGTTAAGGCATCACAAGTTATTGCCAATCATGGGGACATAAATGTCTACAGTTCACAAAAGAACAAAAATGTCAACAATGAAACAATCAAAGTGCTCGATGCAAAGTGCTGCACAAAGAAGACAAAGTGTTGATTGGTTTTATAGTTTTTTTAAGAAAATGTGATAAAGAAAATGCCTTCATGGTGGCGAAAGAGGAAAAGTCACGGGATCACCAAAGTCAGTATGATTCATCCTCTGGGGTCCATGAACATCTTCAAAGCACCTTGAATGTTCTGACACGAGACCCAAGCCAAAAAGTATTTAACCTCACTGATCGTGATTCAAAACTAACTAATCCCTTTGCCAAGAGGAAGCCCAAACACTTTATGATGTCAGACTGCAACTAAAAGTGCCAAGTAAAATAATGATATAATCTGAGGAAACATTATTAAAAACCAAATAATGGTTTATGTGTGTGACTGTACATGTGCGTCTGTATGTTATGCCTGAACAGTTGTAGCTTTTACACTTTCCATATGAGCAGAGGGGAGGGGTTGAACTGCCTTCATTTCTATAGAGCACACACACACACACACACACACACACACACGCACGCGCGCGCAAACATACTCAAAACCAGTTGGTATAGAGGAGAATGACTGATACCTCCCTTGGCCCGGCCCCAGCCCAACCCTGGCAACGCCCAGCACATGCTGAAAACACACCTTGAAAACTGCTTCAGCGAGGAACCTGAACTTTTTTTTCTTCCTCTGTTGTCTTTTGAAAAATCAACTTTGGTCATGAAGCCAAACACTTCACACACTCTCCTTTTTTCAGCTCTCACTTTCTGCTGAGACTTGTCCACCTGTGAGAACCAATTAGTCATTGATATAAATGCACTGCAGTTGTTGCAGCATTTAGATACAGAGGAGGAGGCGTTCCCCTCATGTGTGAACACTCATGCATTCATAATGAGTTACTCTAAAGCCACAAACCACTGAAATGGCAGCATTCCCTGTTTTTATCTTCCTCTTTTACAGGTTTCAAAAGAGGGTGGATATCAAAAGAGGGTGGATATGACATGACAACATTTTATGACTGTATCCTGCCAGCAAAGCCCAGGGCAAAGGACGGGCAGAGATAACAGTGAACATCTCGCTCAGCCTAGTTTTTCATCAATCTGGCCATGAGGCAGGTATTGTTTGCGCCTCAGGGAAATTCTGAAACTAGAAGAGTGAGAAAAAGATTCTTCTTCTGCCACCACACAGCCCAGAATTTAGGTCATATAAACAAGAAGTGCTGCTCCACCTGCTCTCTGTAGTTTGGGGGAATACAATGAATTATGGGACACGAAGAAATGTCTTTATGAATCAAGCAGGTGCACGAGTTTTAGCCACCAGATTTCAAAAACAACACAAGACAAGACTGTGCGCATTTGTAGCTCTACATTTGACACTAATTCAGCTCCTTTACTGGGTCAAATCATCAAATGTGTCGTAACAATGGAGTAAACTAATTCCCAACTCTCCTGGAAACCTTTCATTTCCCCTGTGGGAATCTCACCACTGCTTACGTAACAATCCCACCGTGACTGACTTTGTCTGTGTGCCAACACGGCTCAGACAGACACCGTTTGATAATGCAGTGTCGTTAAACAGACGGCACAACAACTGGTTCTCACAGCACTGTCATCTCCCAGGTATTTCTTGAACCCTCACCTCTTAAAGTTTCAGTAAGACCTGAAACCTAATCCCACAGAGGGAGGCTTTCACCCTAGTCTGCTATCAGGGAAGTTCATGAAAGCAGCGCTTGTTTGGGCCTGTTACACATTAACTCTTTCTCTTGTGCAGTTACACGACATGCAGTGCTGTAAGATCGCTGCTGCATGAGGCTTCAGCTCAGGTTCATCTGCTACGAACCTGCAGAGCAGCTGAATGGACAAATTCCATGATGAGCTGATGAAAAATAAATCCACAGGAATGCAGCAGGGACAAGCATATACACACACGCACGCGCGCGCGCACACACGCACACACACACACACACACACACACACACACACACACACACACACACACACACACACACACACACACCAGGCGTATTAATGCAAGCACACTCTTGCAGCAAAAGCAAAAGTACTCCACTGATCTGAGTCACTTCTGTGAAATATGGATTGGGCTCCAGAGAAATAAATAAAAGAGAAAGTAACCTCTAGAGCTGAAATGATTAGTCAAATAAGGAATTAACTGATAGATAGAAAACTAATCGTTTTGAAATTAATCATTTATCATTTAAGTAATTAAGCAAAAATGGTAAAAGTTCACTGGTTCCAGCCTCTTAAATGTAAATATTTTCTGGTTTTCTTAGTCTTCTATGATAGTAAACTGAGTATCTTTGGGTTTTAAACTGACAAATCTGACAAAACAAGATATTTGAAGATGTCACCATGGCCTCTGGAAACTTGTGATGGGCATTTTCTGCTATTTGTTGACACTCTATGAATCAAACAATTGATCAGTGCTTGTGTGGTGTGATTCAAACGGGGATAACGGACCTTGGAGGGGTTTTAATTTTTGAAGATATTAACAGGAACAGAACAGTTTTGTTATATATGGCATGTCCAATATTTGATGCTTAATAACACAGCACCAAAATAACCCAAGCCCATAAAATTTTCATTCCGAGTAAGGCCAAAGGATAAGAGCATCACTTCCCCGTTTATAGAATAGATAAATGGTCTGCTATTAGACTATATACTCAGCACTATAGTCAGACAATGCCACCTGTATTGGGACTTGGAGTGGTTTTACCTTTAGAAGTTCCTCACTGAACCCAAATCATTCGCCAGCTCATTGTGCGCTCTTCATAAGGAAATACTGTCATGGATCAGAACATAAAGTCGCTGTAGATCCTCATGGAAGTGAGCTTAGAGACTTGTTGACGTTTACCTGACATGGCGTAGTTTGAGGCCGATCCATTCTGACGCGGAAGTGTGGACTTCTCCGCCAGTCTCATCTGGACCTGCTGCTGGACGCGCCGCGCTCTGGCCACCTCGTCCGACACGGAGCTCCCGTTCCCGAGATGGATGTCAGACGGGAGCCCGTAGGTGGTGACCGAGGTGTTGGGCTGTAAAGCGGACAAAAACACGCTCTCTGAGGCCACGGCACTCATGGTGAGAATTTAAAGAAGTAGGGCGTCTGGATAAAACACAGCACTGGTGTGGACAGGTTGTTTGCGCAGCTGAAAGTGTGTGGGGAGAGCCCGGAGAGGCGCTGAGAGCGAGCAGAGCTTCCCATCAGCAGGAGGAGGAGCCTCGCTGAGCCGTTAACGCTGTACCTGACTCACAGGTGTTCTTCTTCTTCTTCTTTGAGGTTTTACTGCAGTTGGCACCCTTAACGCCTCATTACTGTCTCCTTCTGGATATATTCTTTCTCAATGTCCACTTTTATTTTAAAGTCGTGTAAGGCTGCTGGCTGAGTCAGATTTCTGTCAGCTAAACGTTTTCAAAAAAAAAAACAATTGTAGTTTAACATTTATGATTCAATCTCCAACTGAGCGCTCAATTAGAAATGAAAAGTATCTCATGACTGGATTACGAAATGTTTGTGAGGTTTTATTTTATTGGAAAAGACCTGTAAATGGAATAAATCTGAATCTCTGAATATTCTCACTCAGTATTAAGTTTCTGTTTTGTTTTCTTTGCCTGGCCTGAATTTCATTTTATCAGACGGCCTGAATGCAGTGGTGGGATGTAACTAAGTACATGTACTCAAGTACTGTACTTAAGTACAATTATTTTGAAGTACTTGTACTTATGTATGTATGGGTATTTCCATTTTATGCAACTTCATACTTCTACTCCACTACATTTTGGAAGCCTTAGTTACCTTGTATATTCAGATTATTAATACAAAATATAAATCAACTAATACATTATGACGTATTGTTAAAGATTAAGCTACTGGGCATTTATACAGTTGTTAAAATTAGCTCCACCTTTACCAGCTGCAACATTAGTGATGCTCACACATTAATAATCCAGTGATATAATAAATATTATTCTGAAATGCATAATTAGTACTTTTACTTTTGGTACTTTAAGTGTATTTTGATGCTAACATCTATGCTGCTACTTTTACTTAAGTACAAGATCTGAGTAGCCTACTTCTTCCACCACTGGTTGTTTAGGTTTGCCAAAACTGTTTTATGTATTTGCTTATTTAACAGGGACCATACAGATAAACATTGCTACATACAGATAAGCAATGCAACAGGTGTAATGTATACATGGCATCTAGCTGAAGCTAACATGCAGCCCTCATCCCCGTTTCTTACTGTGGGTTTTGTGCAACAGAGATGATGCACAGAGTCTGAAAAAATCACTCAATTAATAAAAACAATGTAAGGTGTTCGTGTTATTTTGTCCCCCGCAAAAAGCGGATAGACTAACTAAAAGCAACACTTTACAATATAATGCAGTCCTGTGCGACAACACCACAACCCACAGTTTCAAAGATTAACATCCACTGAATTTATGGTAACTGATGTGAAATCAACACCTCTGTGATACACTGAACACTACAAGCTTCATAAAGTTTAAATATCTTATTTATTATTTTGCATTGGAGATAAATATAGTTTACTTTGGAATTAGTTCTTTCTTTGATCAACAAAACAATGAGAGAACTCATTTTATCTACATGTATTAACACCTATTTTATCCTTCTTTTTTTGTAGATTTAGAAACATATCTAAATATATTCTGTATGCACATTCTACTTTTTGTATGTTGTTACTGTTACTTGATTACTGGATATTGCTGTTCTGTAATCATTAGTTTAATACATGTATATCCCCTGAACTTTATGTTTCAGTATGCAGCAGTAAATGCCTTTGAGCTCTAAGTAGTTAAAGTGTAACTCCACCCTCAAATTGAGCTAGAAGCCTCTGTCCCAGCATATTTAAAAAATGCAACAGAGGAGTGAAGGGAACAACAACTGCAGGAGACGTGGCCTCGTCTGACACTGATTAGAGTCTTTTTTTTTTACATACATTTCATGACGTAGATAAGGCCCAACCGGTCAACTCTTTGTCAGAATTGGCCTTGCAGGTTCAGGGAAAATGAAAAAATGCTGATTTTTATAAATTTGGTAAGAAATGTCAATATTAAGGCCAGCATTGACGTGTTTCATCACAGTACAGTCATATCATTTAGTTTAGTGCAGTACCTCTTTAAAGAGCTTTGTCTGTGATGTTTTCACAAATTGGCATGATATTAAGTTAAATCTATCAACTGATGTTAAGTATGAATGGAGGACTGTTTCCAGGTGTGGCACAGTCTCACTCTGTTATTAAGTTGGAGCCACACCTAACATTTATCTGGTTTGTTTTATTTGAGCTTAGCAACTGTGAGTCACTGCAGCCAATACAGAAGAGATATGAAGCATGAGAGTAGTACACTTTACCTGCTGCATGTCTGTGGTATCTACCTGTCTGGATACAGGCTGTTAGAAAAAGCAACTCTAATTGCTTTAGTTCCTCGAGTCCTGACTGCCTTCCTTTGTTTAGATGCATTTGAGTAGAACAATATGAACCACAGCCTAAAGGTTATTCAATCGGCCAATCATTTCCCTCGAGGAGAGCAGAGGATTTAATTTTGCCAAAGAAGATCAAAGTCAGTAGGTTTACACTGAACCGGATGCAGTAAGAGATTTACTGAAGCATGACCGATTGCCTCCTCCTTCCTCTGCTATCAGCTCTTCATTACCTGAGAAATCACCGTTCACTTGTGCACACATTTCTTCACATTCCCTCCAAATCTGTTCCCACTTCACCTTCATTGTCACAGCATATTTGTAAGTGGAAAAAAAAAATCAATCACAGCTTCACATGCAGGCGCTTAATGCTGCTCTGTGAGTCTGAGATGGTGACAAACATTCTCAGTGAAATTAATTTATTATCTAAACAGCAATAAAATAGATAAATCTGGCATAAATATATATATATATATAAAAAAAGAAATCATACATTTTGACTCACCATTACCATTGAAGCTGGCTTGATTGTAGATGTTCTCCTCTCTGATGCTGTGCACCTGCTCGTCTGTCCAAGTGATCTGATCTGGTGGGATATCAGAGAGTATTAAAAATGTTATAGTCACAGTCGCCGCCCTGATAATTGCAATTCCCCTTTCCACTGCAGGTAAATGCAGGCCATGCACAAAACAAAACAAAACAAAGAGATGAGTCAGAGGAGAGTATGACACCACAGGGCGTGTACAGAAGAGGGGGGCAGACAGTATGACTGGACATTAAAAAGTACATTTAGCGGCTTAGTTGTGCTGCTGCTTTTCTACTGAGGAGCAAAGTCATTATGGGAAGTGAGGGGAGTTTTTGTATTATAAATTTGCTCAATACACTTTGTTTGGTGATTCGACATCAGTGCTGATTTTTTTTTTAGGATGTTGCAACATTTTCTTGATGACTCACTTAGTCAGCACAGTTGAGCATCAGGGCAGCTGTTTTACTGAATTCCCAGCCCAGTTCAGAGACAAAGTGACAGAAGTCAGCCTTAAGGTTATTGACTCAGGGCAATGTGTGTGTGTGAGTGTGCGTCAGAGAAAGTGATCGCATGAGAGAGCGAGAGTAACAAGCTCGTCCTGCCTGCTGTCTCATGCGTCAGACACCAACTGTCTGTCTGTCTGTGGTAATCTCTGAAACTACACTAAATGGACAAAAGTACCAAACATTACAAAAACATAAGAATAAAATAATATACAGTCAAAAATAATAATATATAATGTTCACGTGTTCACCCAATGCACATAGAAATAGATACAAACACCTACAGAGGTTTCAGAAGAAATATAGCAGCAGGTATCGACTGATTTTGAGACAATGGGCCCCTGGGCACAGACATGTTAAAGGCCCCCACACCTCAGACTGAAAGAGACATTTTGCAGGTGAACCAGAACTCTCAGGTGCTGCTGCTGGTTTGAAAACTGAACCTGAACTTCAAAGTAAAAAGTAAGCAATGAAAGACACACCTACTCTGCTGTCAAAAGGATTTATATTGCTTTAATATTACTGCATGTTAATGAAATGTTAGTGTAGCCTCAGTAGGCCGTGCAGCTGTAATACAAAGGAAACAATCAACAAAAAGAAATATTGGATAAGATTTGGTTTGGCAGATACTCAAAACTAAAAGACTCAGGAGCAAATCAGGACATCCCAACTGTGACTTTCCAACAACATTTTTTTTTTTTCAATTTATTATCAATTTATATTTATAGTTTTGATCATGTGTTTTTGAACTGCATATAAAAATCAGAATACATCAGAAAAATAAACTTCCCTCCTGTTTACCTCACTTTCTCTCTACTTCTCTTTCTACCCTGATCATATTTTTTTTTTAAAGGATTGTCAACAACTTTGACGTGTACAAAAAGGTATACCATTACATTTACATTCAAACATGATTGAATGGTTTCCAGATTTCTTCATAAACATTTAGTTTACCTCTCAAAGTGTATCTTATTTTTTCCCATGCAATTTGCCATATTTTTAACCCAGACATTAATATTTGGCTTATCACTTTTTTTTTCACAATTCAGAGCAATAAGTAGCTTTGCTTGTAAGAGACACATATCTGTGTGTTTAGTTTTCTGCCAATAAGAAATGTTGACTCTTCAAAAAGAGGCTCTGGCCCTAGGTATACTTAGATCCACGTAGTCCTGGATCTTGGGACAGACAGGAGGCTTTGGTTAGAGGATCTCAGGTTTCTGGCAGTGTGAAATGACAGGGGTTCTGTAGTATAAGCCTGAAACCATTTAACACTTTGTAAACAAACAGCAGGATTATGAACTTAATTATATAGTTAGCAGGGAGGGGGAAATGGGAGAAATGTGGCCCTGAATCACTGAATCAATCTTTTTTCCTTTGAGTCTTTTCTTCTTTTCTTTTGACCTTACATGTAGATATGCAGAAAAGTATTTAAGTGGCAAATCTTCCCTTTGCCATAAAGTGAGCTTGCACATTTGATGAAGATGACAACATACATAACTGACAATAAAGCATCTGTATTAAACCCAAACATTTAACCATGTTCTACAGCTGTAAATGAAGTAAAGCCCCGAACAGAACATCAGGGTAAAGACCTCGCTGCAGCATTTGTAGGTAGTTTGAGACGAGATGAGTGATGCCAAAATATAAAGAGTCGCAGTAATCAAGGCAGGTGGATATGAACGTGTGGAGAACTGACCTGACTGAATCTTGATTTGACAACCTGATTTATTTGTTTGCCAAACTTCAATGCCAAATCAAACAAGATTTGCAGCACATATGTGACTGATGATTGTTGATTACACCCATATGTGACTGTTGAACAACTCCTTACAAAGCTTTGGGCATTAATGTGCTGCTATAACAGCCTCCACTCTCCTGGTTTTAGGCTTTCCACCAGATTTCTGAATCTGCAAGCTCGTGTTTTATTTGCTCTGGCTGGCGACATCAGGTTAGATTTCTGAACCTGGCTGCAGGGATTCGTTCCCATTCAGCCACAAGATCATGAATGAGGTCCAACACTGACGTTGGGCGATAAGACCTGGCTCTCAGTCGGCGTTCTAGTTCATCCCAAAGGTGTTGGATGGCGTTGAGGTCTGGGCTCTGTGCGGGGCCGTCAAGGTCTTTCACATCAATCTGAGAAAACCACTTCTACATGGACCTGGCTTTGTGCATCATGTTGAAACAGGAAAGGGGCTTCCCCAAACTGTTGCCCCAGTGTTGTCTAAATATCATTGTAAACTGTAGCATTAGAACAAACATATGTGGGCATGGGGTGTTATTATACTTTTATACTATTATACTTTGGCCATATATATAATATACTGTATATATATAAAATGAAATAAAATAATAATGCAATAGAGCCAAATTTCAGAGATTCATTCAGGGGTCTCTTGTAGACATTACATTAAACACCAAATATGGTATACGCTGCTGAAAACCTTAATTCAAAAGTACACTCAGTTGCCAGTTTTGTCAGTTTTTTTTCACCAATCATGCCTCATAAAAATATAAGTAAACGTGTTTGAGCTCGCAGGCATCCTGAATGAAATTTCAACTTTGTCACGGATGACATCATTACATAAGTGCTGTGTCCTGTGATGCAAACGTAAACCTGTTGGCAGAACAAACACTGTGTGTACTGGGTGTGTCTGCTGCCACAAATACAAGTCAGTTGAGTTTTTAATGTATTCAGCTGTGCTGCAGTGGGAAAGACTGTGCTGACTAAGCAAAAGGGCTGCTGATATCCCACTGCCCCCCTGTGGTGACACACGGCAAATACTGCAGGCCCAATGTGCAGGTTTGAAATAAGTGAACTCTCTTGGGGAAGAAAGCAACAGTCGTACAGATCAAATAGAGATTTAATACAGTACGTGTGTCACAGTCAAACACTGAGCCTACATTTAAAACAATCTCACAGTGAAGAATGTCACTGAAACATCAATTGAGGATTTGGATTATTATGTTGGATTATTTGGACTTGGATCCATGCATGAAGCTGTGGAAAATTTCAAATTTTGTATATTTAACTCCTTTGTATAGTGCAGTGGTTCCCAACCTGGGGGCCGAGACCCCTACAAGGGGTCACGAGATGACTGCACAGGTAGAAAATAGGAAAAAAACTAAAAAGACTCACTCATCTCATTTGGATACACACATTTTTTTCTCTATTCGTTAATTTTATTTATTTTTTTGCAAAATATTGTAGTTTTAGCTCTTCAGTCCTCTAAAAAGTATTCAAATGAAATAATCTGACAAGTGAAAATCCCTCACTTACAGACGTGGAACAAAAAAAATGCTTCATCTTAAGGAGTCACAAGCAAAATAAAAAGTTGGGTGTTACTCCAACAACAAAAAAAAGAAAGGTGGCATAATTTATTAGCATTATTAAAACAGGTTGAGTTTTTGTCATTATTTAAGGGTGGGTGTTTCACAATTTAATAAAGGAAAGACAGCATGAAGATTTTCACAAGCTGACAAAGGAAAGACACCACAGTAGACTAAAAAACACACTAACTCGTCATCCTGATTATCGTTAGAGTAAGACGGTACATTACCTTAGACCACTGAAACCCTGCTGCTTAAATTATAACACTGTAACACTGCAGCGAGATGCATCACAAACAATCAATCAGGGAATACATGGACTCCCCTAAGTGTTATTAACATATGACACGTATATATACAATTTATACATCCATAAAAACAGCATTAAGTTCAATGACTTCAGAGAAATATTTCATAACATACTGTATGTATAAAAGATTCATGTGAAGTGTTGTATGATAAATAAAGAACATAGAAGCTAAATTAATGTAAAATGAGTGTTGATGGATTAGCAATATTAAAAACAAGTTGTATTTTCTAATCTAAAATAAAAAGAGAGATATCCATCTTGCTGTGTTATAATCATAAGGAAGAGGAGCGGATGCATAGAAACACATAATAAAATAATCCCATTATAGGCTGATGTGGACTGATGTGGCTCCTAGTATACACCAGGGCTGTTACGGATCCCACAACAGAGCACCATGGTGAAGATCATCTCGAAGATCTACACGGGAAAAAAAGGGACAGAACAGTTTAATTCAATACGTCTCTATTCAAGTACCTGCATCCTTCTCACGGCTGATAAAGGCAGGAGCTTCAGGGAAATGTTGGCCATGTTGTGAGCCTTTTCACACCACAGCCGTGTGAAATATCCATCTACATTTTCCATCTCATACTCACCATGATGACAGCAACCACCAAGGCAGCCAGACCAATCAGGTAGAGCTTCTCGGAGAACAGCTCGATCAGCTTATCGTGACAGCTCTGGGAGGAGACAAAGGCAAAATGAAGACCATGCCACTGTGATAAATAAGACTTTTTTTTTTTTACCTCTCACGCTGTACACACACTACATTACATGTAATGCAGAGCTGGGTCTGCTGTCAAAACAAGGTGCTGAATGTCAGCTGCTTCTGACCGCACAATTCTGAATAATTAATTATGTAATATGTTATCTATTAGTGACATTAATAACATGGAGTCAAAAAAGACAAAAGTCTTTATCGCTGGTTTAAGTAATTTGGGTCAATGTAGCACCAACACAATCCAGGGTGAACTTTACCCTGTTGGATTATTTACCCAAAGTAAATATGGTGTGGTTTTGAACTGTTGTAATCTGCTCTCATGTGTTACTGATTGTTAATAATATGCAGTTTAAGTGACATAAGCACATTGTTTCAGACAACTAACAATACATTTGTGGCCGTTTTGAGGTCAAATTTGAGCTTTTTGTGTTCTAACAATGGGTCAAAGTAACCACATTTTAGTTTGAGTTAATAACCCACTAACACTAACACTGGATCAAAACATCCCACTGGTACTTGGTGAAGTTATTTTAGTATTGCGTCTGTGCTATATGACCCAAACTGGGTCAATTTTGAGTGAGTTGTGGTGTGAAGTAAACTTTCTGGAAATGTAATTGAGAAATGGATCAAATAATCCAGTGAATTAAAATATCTGACATATAAAGGTACAACATCACATTGATCCAAAAATCATATAAAAATCCAATATTGCCATAAAGCAGTCCTGCTCATTGATTTAAATAACTGTCCACAATGGCCTAATACACCCAGAGATGTTAAAGTGATATCTATCACAGTATAAACAGTATAGAAAACAATCAAACACAGCTGTATTTGTTTAGCATTTGGTTAGATGCTGTAATTAATCAATCCAAAGACTGATGATAAGTTTGAACCCTCTTTCTAAAGATGCTAATAAATAATCTATTTCCTGTCTATTCTGCAGTAACTGAATATATTTTAAGGATGGCAGACAATAAAAACATTTTATACCAGGTATTGTACAGGTATTGTGTATACCTGAGATTTCAGAAAATCTTCTGGAGACTTTCTGGGACACAAGGTGCCAGCCACTTGTTTGAAGAGAGGGGTGTCATCTCCTTTACCACAGCAGTCGAGCTGAAGGGGAGACCAAGAGACCAAGAGCAGGTCACTCACTCAACAAAATACATGACAGAAATACATGTCTATCGCTTATACACATAACAAAACAACTGGTTTAGGCTGGTACCACATCGGAGCCCAATGGAGTGAAGATTTTCCATCATGACGTACCGTAGTGTGGAAAACATCCAGCACCTTGATGGCGGAGTCTTTGCTGGGAGACCCTGAGACGTCCACAGCCTTGATGTACGCAGAGTCGTAGAAGTTGATCAGTTCTTTGGAGATCTGTGGACAGCCGAGAGTCGGGCAAGTTGTATTAGAGACACAACAACAACAAACAGAGGAGGTTCACTGGAGCAGATCTGGAAAATCAACGCAAACATCAATCATTCAGTGCTGCAGTGAAATGCAGGCTTGTGTGTGTGTTTGTGTGTGTGTGTTGCTTACTGTGTCCCTGTTCATGAAACCCCAGATTGCTGCAGCTACTTCACAAGCAAAGAGGATCACCAAAAAGAAGAAGAACTAAAGAAAGAAAATGAGGAAAGTTATTTGAACCTTATTGATTAAAATAAATGAATTCATTCCTGCTGGATACAACTCACAGGTGCGGGAGCTGCAAAGTCAAAAAGAAAAGAGATACTCACTGTCCCCAACAGGCACTGAGACTCCTGAATGGCACCGTAACAACCGAGGAAGCCCACAAGCATCATCACAGCTCCGACAGCTATCAGTATGTACACACCTGTAAACACAGAGACAACAGGAAACTGACAATCATGCATGAGAGTTTAAAGTGTAGTTCATCATGGCGGCGTTGTGTCCTCAGCACCACTAGGGGACAGCAGTGTCAGAGCAGTGCGTGCCTGCTGCCCATTCACTGATCCACACGTTGTTTGGTAATGGACTTCCTGGATGTTTCTCCTGCCTTCCCTGTAGCATGACATGACATTATTGACATCCTGGAGATAAACAGCCCCCAGATCCTGAGAGAGAGAGGTAAGAACAGGAAATGTCTTCCAGGCACCCCCAACCCCCCACAAACCCCCTCTGCATGACCCCTGACCCTGAGCATTATCCTTCCCCAGGAAACAGGGGGAAACAATGTGAATACAATGACAGCCACCCAAATATACACACATCTTTGTGCGATTAAACTGATATAAAGAGGAGTTTAAAATACATTTATACTAAGAGCTCGAGCAAAGTATTAACCTAAAAATAAATAAATAAATAAAATCAATTTTAGCCATTATCCATGGTGATGGATACACAGTTTCCAGAACTTTTAACGGCAAACAGAAGCGTTCAACAGGCACCAGTATAGGTTGTCCTGTTGCAGGAAAAATTCAATGAATAGCAATAAAGCTCCAGTTACAGCAGAGGTCTGGCTTATGTTTTATGCAGCTTAACGAAAGCGCTCTGAACACAGAGGGAAGCTGAAAAAAAATCTATTGTACTAGCTGTATGGTGAGTTTAATTTAGAGTACTAAGAAGTGCTTGGTGACATGAAGGCATTCATTAATGGATAATAAAAGGTATCATAACAGGCCGCCAATCTGCTCTAGGCTCCTCTAAATGCATCTGTCACTGGTCTTAAACAGTTAAAAGCTGTTAAAGCTGAGAAAAATGGACCCATAATACACAGTTTTGAATATTGTGTTATAAGCAGTAATGGAAGAAGAATTCAGACCCCTTACTTAAATAAAAGTAGCAATACAACACTATAAGAATATTCAATTACAAGTAAATGTCCTGCATTCAAAATTTTACTCTTTTCTGTCAGTAGTCTGGTCTGGTTAAAGTAAAAGTACAGAAGTATTATCAGAAACAGTTCTCATCATAAGGACAGCCCCTTTCAGAATGTTATATTATTGTTTATACTGTTATCTGTAAGAAGCAATTTAAGAAATGCATTATATTTTGTAAGCTGAGCCTTTGGTTTGTATTTCAAATCTTTATCTGCAAAGTAACTATAGCTGTCAAATAAATGTAGTTGAGTAAAAAGTACAATATTTCCCTCTAAACTCTAGTACAGTACACCACTGGTAATTGGTCAGATTTCTAAATTGGAAATCACATAACATGCTTGTTGCTTTCTTATTTTTAATTGACTTTAATTTCACCAAGATGGTCTCTTGGGATCAGAATCTCCTTTTTGAGGTTACACAAACCAACAGAGAATCAACAAAAACAAGGCAAAGTAAAGAGTAAGGAAATGAAGGAACACATTACAGGAAAAAACATTTCAAGTCTAATCTATTTATATACATACATTTTCAACATTGTCTAAAGTCTCTCTCTCTCTCTCTCGTTGTGTGTGTGTGTGTGTGTGTGTGTGTGTGTGTGTGTAAATGAGAGGCAGTGGCAAGTGAGTACAACTCTTTTCAGAAACTGACAAAACGATCTCACCTCAAGGTCCATTTAGTAGCTGTTCTAGAGCTTTCATATTGCATGATCTTCATCAGCAGATAGAGCTTGCTCAGTTGTCATGGGAATTGTTGCCATGCTCAAATTTCTATTTTTTCTGAGCACTTTAAGAACTTCATGCCTTTCTGCACTTTGTGCTGAAGGGGATCTTGTGATATGATTGAAAGCTCCAGAACAGCTACTAAATGGACCTTGAGGTGAGTTCTTTTGTTTCCGGTGTCAAGACTGAACTGTGAAACTCAATTTCCAGCAATGCTGTTTGAATGTCTAAAATACAAATTCCTGTAACTGGGTCCTTTTTGTTTTCGTCGGCGTGATTACTGGAAGGGTTGGTGCGGTGGAGGTTAGAGGTTGGGTGGCTCTACTCCAACAGGAATGAATAAAATCAATAACCTGCATGAATAAATTCCCTAGAGGAGATACAATTTCAGAGAAGCTGTAGTTTGTTTTAGAATAATCTAATGACTTCAATCTATCCTCACAACCTCTGCAGATCCACAGCAACCTTTACCCTTTACCTTAACAACAGTCTAACTATAACCCCCAACTCTAACACTAAAACCTCTTAGCCTGTGGTGGAAGATAGCCAAATACATTTACTCAAGTACAGTTTTGAGGTACTTGTACTTTACTTGTGTATTTCCATTTGATGCAACTTTATACTTGAACATCACAACATTTCAAAAGGGATATATTGTACTTTTTACTACATTTATCTGACAGCTACAGTTACTAGTTAAATTATGGTTTTTACATAATAAAACATGTAATAAGCTTATAAAATAGTAAAATACATATAAATAAACTTCCAAAATACATTGTTAAAGATTAGTCCAGTGGTTCCCAACATTTTTGCCTTGTGACCTCTTACAAAAAAGCTAGTTTCATATGTATCTGAAGTTATTAGCAGTTCCACCAAATATAGATTTCCCCTTTTCACTTCTCAAATGGTTTCATTTAAATAACAGTTCGAGACCCAAAGAGGTCAAATTATCCAATATTTCACAAAAAAACAAAGATTAGAGAAAAGTCCAAACTATGAATACAAATTTGTGACACAGCACTTTCTTTCCTACCCCATTAACCATCTCACGACCCGTCAGATTTATCTTGCCTGACCCCTAGGTTGGGAAGCACTGAAATAAACTACCTGACAGTACATAAAGTAGTGTATTGGTACTTTTACTTAAGTAAAGGATGTGAATACTTCTTACACCACTGCTTTTTTAAAAAAAAAAGACGGTCTGGGAGCAGTCTGTTTCTGGGTTTTCTATTTTAACACGCACACGAACAAAAACACACGCAGCCTCTAATGTGGCCTGACAGAGCGGTCTAAAAGGGACGGACAGACGAGACTCGGACTCTGTTGTGTCTGCAGGCCTTAAACACCTCACACTGTACCTCACATATCACGCACAATCCTTCCACATACTTACATCTCTCTCTCTTTTTCTCTGTGCCTCAACCCCCCCCCCCCTTCTCTTTCAGGACTTGATGTTTGCAATGAGGCAAAGCAGGCATTATTTCCACTGCCTTCCATTACTATGACAACACCCTTTGAGGTTTGAAGGCCATTGAGACTTTAAGGGAGACAGGCAATTTTATACCACCGGGGAAGATCATTTATTTCTTGTCTCCCAGTGTAATCTCCAGAGGGGTAAAAAGGGAGGTAAAGACCAGCTAAAAGCCTCACTTGGACTTCTCTTGTCTTTTCTCATTGAGTAGCCTATCTTTAAAAAAAAAAAAAAGAGCTGTGAAGCCATGTTCACACTGTCGGAGCACGACACCAATACACTGAGATGAACATTTCATCCTGTCATCTTGTTAACAGAAAGAGTTGGAACGAAAGCGGCAGAGCATCATTTAACAAGTGACCTGCAGCGGAGAATATAAGAAATACTAATTTCAAGTTACACAATGTGTTTGTAGCCCAACTTACAGTAGCTTCAAAATTATTCACAATTCAGGGATGACAGAAGAGTGTGCACTCTAAATAGCTGAAGTGTCTGGTCTGTAAGCAGTGACAGCGGGTTTAAGGAATAGACCAACATTTTTGGAAATAGGTTTATTCACTTTCTTGCCAAAAGTTAAATGAAAAGATCGATACCACTCTCATGTCTGTACGCCAAATATGAGGCTTCAGCGAGCAGCTGGTTAGCTTAGCGTAGCATTAAGGCTATAAAAAGGGGAAACAGCTAGCCTAGCTCTTTCCAAAGGTAACAAAATCCGCCTACCAGCACCTCTAACTCATTAGTTAACACGTCGTATCTTATTTTTGAATCCATACAGAAGCTGAAGTGGACAGAGCCAGGCTAGCTGTTTCCCCATTTCCAGTACTTTATGCTAAGCTAAGCTATTCTCCTGGCTGTAGCTTCATATTTACCATAAAGACATAAGAGTGGTATCGATTTTCTCATTTAATTCTCGCGAAGAAAGCAAATTACCACATTTCCTAAAATGTCTACCTATTCCTTTAAACGTTAAAGTAGTTGAAGTGCCAGTTAAAGAGTAGAAATCAATTGAAGTGTTAGTTGACGTGCAGAAAGTGAAAGCAGTTTAATTGTCAGCTGACGTGTAAAAAAGGAAAGTTGAAATTTCTGTTTAAGTGGAAGCGCTGGAGATAGTTGAAGTGTGTCACTGAAAGCAGTTGACGTTTCTGGTAAGCACTGAGAGAAGTTGAAACGTCTGTTGAAGAGTAACAGTATAAAGCAGCACTGTCTCATTTACTCACAGACTGAGAGAGCATCAGAGCTACTGGAGCCTCAGTGGAAGTCTTTGGTTTGAACTTAAATAAACGGCTTTATTACTGAATAATATAGCAAACAGAGTTTGAGAGATCTTTGTTTAGTGCCATTTTCATTTGGGAGATGTTAGAAATTTTCTGTTTATACAAAGCAGTTAAAGTATCAACAGAGGCCAGTAGCTGTGAGGCTTCAGAGGAATGCTTTCTCTTTGTGTACAATGACACACACACAATTTTAACTCATTATTCATTTGGCCTTTCTTCACAGCCTGCTTACCCACAATGCAGCCTTCTTTTTTTTATTATGAGTTATGAAATAATGCAGAAAAGCTATTCCGGCCGGGGCTCTGCATTATACATACAGTGTAAAGCAACTGAAACATCTTGCATCTCTCACACTCACTGTATCTCCTACAGTATGAGAGGCTGTAGCACTAACCAGACCAGACTACTGACAACTGCCACCAATAATGATTTCAGGCACTGGATAAGAGGTAGGAGAATGTGTATTTTCAGCCTTACATAAATACCACTTTGGTGTGCCAGCATGCTAAAAACATCCACCCCAAACTCTAATTTGAAGGGGTAATGTGCAGATGTACACGGCTATTTGAATTATGCAAGGGCGTATGTTCAAGGGAGGGACAAAAAAAAAGAAACATTCCCTTGATCTCGCTTGGGTGGGCCTCTCTTGCCGCCCTGCCTTTAAAATCACAACTGTGCCTTCCCTCTATAAAAAGCACGGGTTTGTATTCGCTCCGTATACTTACTGAGGAGTAAGTATGGGAGAGCAGCAGGAGCCCAAATGTAAATTAGTGGGCTCACTAGAGTTCACCACCACAACAAACCGAGACGATGGACCTTTGAAATGTTCAAATCACATCATGTATTGTAGGTTTTAGGGCCAATTTGTGGATTGCTGATGGCAATGAAGGAGACATGATGATGATTTATGACTTTAGTTCATGTGGTGGGCGCAAGCTGGGACATATACTCCTGATTCTATGATTTGGTTGAACCTGCAATACTTTTAGAAAGATATACAGAGAGCATGCTGCACTGCATTAATACAAAACACGTGAAAATTCTTTCCTGTGGATCAAATACTTTAAAGTAGGGACATGATGGCTTTATTTGTGTACCACGCCCACATATGTCTCAACTTCTGTCTGAAGCATCTGGCCTCTCTCTTGAAAGAACCACGAGGCTGGGACTTTTTGAAGTCATAAACTTGTATATTTATCTGAGTCAGAATGACAGCTGAGTAAAAACACTGAGGTGTAGACGCCAGCTGTGCCACTCTTAAGTCATGCTGTGGATTTATGCAGGCCCTGTTTCCTAGTCTTTTCTCAGATGTCAAACCCCTCCTACTATTTCTGGACATCACTCACATGATTCCAGCTAAGTGTGACAGACAGGTATTTCTGTAAATTAGTTAAATTTCATCACTCTGTTAACAGTGAGCTTCCTGTCACAGCTTCCTGTGGAGAACAAGGAATGAGGACAGGAACACCAAGCAGTACAAGAAGGATGTACGCTTGGGAGGAAATAGGTGGGACACAAGATGATGATCAAGCAACTTACAGGAGGTGGTTTTATGAAGACTATAATCATCTCTGTTGAGACTCCGACAGAGAGGAGTTGACGTTTATGGGTTTTTTTTTGAGCTTATAGTTTGTTGTATATTGTAAGATGTACTTGTTTTTGTCCACCCTGTGTAGGCCACTACACTCGGTGGACATTTACCATTGAAGCGTGAAATATTAAACAGCTTTCCAAAGCTTTAATAATTAATCCTTTGATGTAATGATGAAAATATGGAAAACATAGAAATAATGTATAAACATTAAACAAAATGTGTGCGGGGGAAAAAAATCACTTTTTATGCTATTTAAATATTGGAGTGATTGTGAAGCTCTACTGCTGATGGTGTATACTCACTGATATAGAAGGTCCCTGGTGCCTGGTGGCCTTCAAACTGAAGTATGAGGAGGTTGCTGGTTTGACTGTCATGGCGGAGCCACAGGGCCACTCCTAAGATCACACCTCCGGCCAGCTGTCCCAAAAAAGAAAGAGGTTTTAATTATTTTCTTTCATGTTTCTTTACTTCAGTGAAACTTTGGGGAGGATCAGAGCCATTTAAAATGTAGAATGAATATTAAAACAAACCTGTAGTTATCAATTTTTAAGACTTTTTAAAAAGAGCCATTAAGGTGATTTTTTTATGTGACGGCAAGAGAGAGTGCCGTGACATCAGGGACGACACAAAGCCCGACTCTCCTAAGATCAAATCAGTGTCCAAACCTTTCTGCTAATGTTTTTCTGTGTGCGTGTTCAGCTCCGCCGTGAGGCAGTGAACTGTCCGCTGTCCTTTAAGGGAAGTGATGAAAGGACATCCTGACACCTCAGTGACCTACGGCACAGACCATGTCCTCACAACTCAAGAACTTTGTTGTTCAGCTTTATCTCCCTTGATCTCTCCTCTATTCTGTAACTAATGAAGCCAAAATATCCTGATAAAAGTGTTATCATATAAAAGCTGATGAGCAGAACTACTGAAGGATCAGATCCAGTGCAACTTACTGTCGACATGCTGACGCTCTTTATCTTTATATCAATGTTTATATCAAGATATCTGAACATTTAATGCCATGACTGCACTCTATTGTTCTCCACAAAACAGGAAACTATATCCTCGACATGAAAAATAGTGTTTTCACAATGACAGGCACAGCGGCAAAACCAACAGAGGAAACACTCCAAGTGCGGCATGTCCAGGATATGGTGACTTTGTACTTATCTAAAAAAAGACGACTGCTCTGTACAGACAAACCAAATGGAAATTCACAAACAAGTCACCAATTCTGACAAGGCCACGAGTGAACACATAAAGTGGACGGCACATCTGCAGGAAGTCTGATGTGATATAATGAAGTGTAAAAGGCAGACAGTTGTATTAAGCTACTGAACGGCTGTGGCAAGTCCCTTATTACTGAAATAACTTTCAGAAAACAAGACGGACTCAAGGAGAGTTCAGTTTGAAGGGTGAATATACAAAAAAGGAATAATAAAAAGTTTATTCCTGAGCTCTCTAAAGCTTCAAAGGCAGCAAATGCTACAGTCTGGTGACCAGGAAATGTCAGAGGGGAAACAGCTCTCCCCTCCCCCAGAAACTCTATTAACCCTGTTCAATCTCTCTGTTTTATTGGGGGGGAACCAGACTCCTCCAAATAACAAGATTTCATCCAATACTGAGGACAATCGTGTTCAGTTTTCCATCCAAAACATAACAAATCAGACCTTCCTGTTGGAGTATTTGATTCATATGAACATGAGTTAATTCAGTACAACGATGGATATGAAGCAGAATTAATGTGAGACATGCTGGAGGGAAAAAAAACACTATTATGCCGGTGAGAAGACCGAGGAGACTGATGCCCACCCAGTCTGAAGTGCTCCTCTCTCCTTCTCTTTCAGCCACTTTGCACTGGTGCTCGGCCATGCAGAAAATAACCGTTGATGAAGAGCATTTCAACTCCTGCCTGGCTGAGGTTTTGTGTGCTGTGCCTCTCCTATTGATGCTGCTCTCCTCTCAAAGACAGAGCAGCATAATTAACACAGCAGGGCGGGAAACTCTGTGCATCTCCTCCAGCATTTATCAGTTTTAAGCCCTGAGCTACACAGATGTGTAAATGTGCAGCTGTTAGGCTGCTTAATCCAACACAAAGAAGATAGAAAGATTTAAGAAAGCAGAAGTATGCTACTCAGACATCAAAGGCTCAAATTCAAAAAGCAACTTCAGAGTAAAGTATGTTCAACTCACCCAGAAAATAAAATTAAAGAAAAATAACATGTATTTAATGCATTTCGTGCAGCCCGCCACAGCCATGTTGCCAGTTTTTAACAGCTCGTCCTTTAGCCCAAATCAAACAGTTTGAGAGTCTACTGTCCCGGATCACACGGTCTCTGCCAGAGCACTCACTTTATTCAGGCCAGTTGGGGTATAAGCGCCTCTGTGCTGCAAACTCCTCCTTTATAATCAAGAGTGAAAACCGAGACGGAGAACTGCCCACCAAGTGAAGCGGACAGGAGGAGAAGGCTGAGGGAACAACAAGCTCCCCATCCGCAAGAGCGAACAGGGAGCCCTAGTTTGTTCCTCTTTTAAAAATGTGTTATGGTCTGATGAAATGTAGGACAAACTCAGGACCATTCCACTGTTTTGCCCGAGAAAAAGAAGAAAGAAAGAAAGAAAGAAAGAAAGAAAGAAAGAAAGAAAAAACAAGCCTCAATCTTTTAATGATAAAACATGTTTAAAAATGTAAACTCTGCATCAAAATAACACATAGTGATAAGATATCATGGTACAGGTCTACGTGTGCAACATTGTTTATGTATTTCTTATTCAAGTAAGTGAAGTATTTCCTGAGAAAAGTGTGTAAAATACGCTATTAAAATGGGAATGTTAAGAAATCCTTCATCCTGGATCCGGATCCGCACCAAATACTAAACACCCGTTCTTTACATTATGGTCTAGTTTTACATATTTTTAATCTGTTGATAACTTTTTGAGATCTCACGTTAATTAACACACATACAAAATAAAGGGGACGAAAAATATAGGCTACCTTCTTTGCAGTGAGCAATGGCGCCCTCTGCCGGCGGAGTAAACACAGGTGGAGGCTCTAGTGGCTAATTATTATACAGATCAGCAGAGTTGCGCAAAAATGTAATTCTCTCAACTCTTTGTTTCAAAATATCTCCCCCGTCAGTTCAGCGACACACACACGCAGGCTGCCAACAAGGCGACTACAGTCTGAATTACTGCATCCGTAAATCACGAAGCTATAAGAAGACATATGATCAGACTCTTATGGATGTTATGGGCGGATCTGCGCGTTCGTGGCTCCATGGTCACACCTTCTCCAGCCAGCTGTGCACGAAGACGATGAGTCTCCGCTGACCGACCGAAACCCCCCGAGCGACGACGTTAAGTAAGAGGGAGAAGAAAAATTGGGCAGCGATGACAATTCCAACAGCCTTAATTGGAGAACTTGACAGCGTGTTTTGACAAATGCAGGGTCCTTCACTGGGCATGCTCCATCTGATCTGAGAGAAGAGCTGGGCACGGTGTGAATAACAGGCAGTTTGGGCGTTTTTGAGGAGGTTTTTGTCGCCCTCTCATCTCATCTTCAAATAGGCTGTGGATGTTTTCTTCCCAGCAATGCGCTACTGAAAGGGAAAGTGTCTGAGCAGGAGAGCATCTCTCTGCTGAGACAAAGACCTGCTGTAACACAGTGGCGGCGTGTAGTTGAACGCAGAGAAGGAGCGGGCTGAGCGTCGGTGTGAAGGAGGTGAGTCTGTAGGCAGTAAGAGGAGGGACTGAGTCTCCATCAGGAGCTGCCGGACAGGCGCTGTCCGCTCAGCACCACCGCAGTCACCTTGCTGTGAAAGTCATAAACCTGCTCAGGACTCATCCGATCAATTACCGCAACTTGGGGAGTCAGATGAGCTGGCTTTATTCTGCTGGCGGGGGGGAAATTTGCCAGCGTCTGTCCTTTTATCTCGACATCTTGGATTTACTGACGATGTGACGTCCATTCTTATGTGATTGGTTGCAATCATTTTGGATTTCGATTCAATACCCTCCAGTGAGTCTGGCAGCTATAAGCGTTTATCAGCGATCCTTCAGTTGCATGGCATGTGCTTGTAGAAAATACAAGGTTTAGAGGGAAAGCAGCCTGATGCGTGTCAAGCATTTCTTTCATAGTTGGTGAGAAACGACAGGTTGCTTTGTGCGCTGCTTCCCTTGAGTCATTGTTTCCTTCAGTGCTGTGCATGATTGCACGGTGCGCCTAGACTTACCTTTGCGATGAAGGGAACTTATTGGAGAAATGCCTAAGGGACGCAATGGGCCTGAGCGACGACAAGGATCGCATTGTGATAAACGTGGGAGGGATCAGACATCAGACATACCGCAGCACCCTGCGCACCCTACCTGGCACCCGCTTGTCCTGGCTGGCCGAGCCTGATGCACCCAACCACTTTGACTATGATGCCAAGATCGAGGAATTTTTCTTCGACCGCCACCCTGGCGTTTTTGCACACATCCTTAATTACTACAGGACAGGTAAACTGCACTGCCCGGCTGATGTCTGCGGGCCCCTCTATGAGGAGGAACTGGCCTTCTGGGGCATTGATGAGACAGACGTGGAGCCATGCTGCTGGATGACCTATCGCCAGCACCGGGAGGCAGAGGAGGCCCTTGATAGTTTCGGCGGGGGGGGTCTGTTAGACCTGGCGAACGATGATCCGGAGCCAGAGCAGGAGCATGGTGAGGATGATGTGGATGAAATGACAAGGAGGCTGGCGCAGGGAGACACTCATGATGCCAGGAGTGGAAGCCTGTGGAGCCGGTGGCAGAAACATGTTTGGGCTCTGTTTGAGGACCCTTACTCCTCTAAATATGCAAGGGTGAGTTGCTTTTAAGTCTAAGATATTTGCCATGGCTTTGTTCTTCCTATTGAACTTAAGATTTGAAACCTCATTAGGAGTTATCACGGACACATTCTGAGCTAAAACAAAAATGTTTCATTGCTGGTTTGAAACTGTCAAAGCTGCATGAACAGGAATTTATGAATGTGTCTGCCTTTGTCCCTTGATGGTGCTACAAAGATTGATGGATCTAGGAGGTTTAGAGAGGCTTTTGGTGACCTTGAAATTGCCCTCCCAGGGGTCTACACAGCAGGGATGTGACTGTACAGAGAAGGGGGTGGGGGTGGGGGTGGGTCAACCAAAGAGACCTCATCTGTCAAAATAATTTACAGGCAAATCATCACTACCACCCTCCTCTATCTCACAAAAAGATAAAGAAACTCATTGTGACTCTCACAGGTCTTTGGATTGATATTTCCAGGACACAAGGATCCCTGGGCAGGCTGGCTCTTTGGTTAAATGGGTCAGCTACACAGATCTTTGGCACCACCAGAATTTTAGTGGCAGACCTCCAGACAAAAATTAGGTTGCTGTTAGAGGTGACATTTTTGGGCTTTGTTATGGGCACTTTTCCATCTGGGCGCAATGCCTCTAGATGGTGACAATGAAATGACTTTACACCTTCAGATTTCTGTGTTTTTTGACCACTGCCCCCTACAAATGCCGCTGTGCTGCACGCTGGTTTAACATCTGTAGCAGAATGATTGGTGCAAGTAGTTATCAGGCCCCATCCAGCAAGTGTAAACGTATTGGCATGTTCTCACTCTTACAGCACCGCGCACACACTTCTTTCAAATTTCACCTTCTGCATGCAGGGACATTTCCCAAAGCAGAAAACCCCTCAGATGTGTCCTACTTTTAACAGTGAGCAAGACAAAACAGAGAGTGAGGATTGACAGAGACTGGCAAGAAGATTAATTAGAACTGAGCCTCAGAGTTAATTACAGCCTCTATTCACAGTGGATACATCAGTGGAAAACCCTTGTCACTGCATTTCACTGTAGGCCTGTGGTTTGCCAGCAACAGTGAGAATTAGCCAATAAGGAGCAAACAATCTTCGCCTGTCACCCTCCCTCCAGGCCACACTGTTCCTAACTGTCACAAAGACACATAATTTACCCTAAGAGGCGGTCTGATGAGATGCAGCGTTTGTTTAACAGTTTGAAGGGTGGGATGTTCAGAGGACTCAGCCAGCCAGTGTGTCAGGAGGCATCAGCGGCCGACACAAAAGTAGCTTAAAAGAACGAGGCTTTTTAACACACTGAAGCGTCCTGGCAGTGATGGTGATGTTTATTTTTTTAACTCTGTGGCTAATTGATGTGCACAGGCTGGACAAATAACAAGAGCACCCGTCAATTAGGGCTGCTACTAAGGATTATTTTCATCATCGAGATATCCCACAATTATTCTCATGATTAATTGAATAATACATTTGTGGCAAAAAGATTCAGTTTACAATCATAGACAACTAAGAATCATTCTCATTTTAGAAGCTGGAGCCTGTTCCTTTTGGGGGATTTTTGCTAAGAAAAAAAATACTTATAAGATTATTATATTATCTAAATTGTTGCAGATTCATTTTCTGTTCAACTAATCTATTGACAAATCGTTTCAGCTCTACTGTCAGTAAACCTAAAATATAAAATATCTGTTCATACTGCATCGGTGAGGTGCTGACAGGGCCGGATTACCTTACAATGTTTGAGGTGATTTAGTTACATTTATTCAGGAATACGCACCATGTAAATTTAGATACATGTAGACAAGACACTGCCAAACAAATCTGCAATTAAATAAATTAGCACAAACCAGCTGACAATAAATTTGTGGCTTTTGGGGCCCCTGAAGCTGCGGGACCCCCAGGGCAGTTGCCAGCTTTGCCCAGTTGGTAATCCAGCCTTTGCTGTCGATTCCAATCTGTTATGTTTTGAGGTCGTGGTTGAATTGGATTGTATTATATTCTAGGGAGTATTTGCTATTTTGTACAGTACATACTGTAGAGGGGGTGGACAAAACAATATTATGCAATCCAATACAACAACACCACATACACTGTCCTAATGCCTCAAAACTTGACACACAATCTCTCTTACTCTGTATCAACAACGGCTGAACATTATTAGCTTGACAAAGCTACATTTTTAAGTAATTTTGTATTTAATTGCATTAAGATGTCAAGTGCTCCTTTTGTCCACACTCTATTTCTGCATTTAACAGATGGACATTTTGTACTGAATTTAAAAACCCACAAAACCATTCACATGCTATATTAAAGTGTGTAAACGGATGTGTGAGTTTAAGATGCATACGGTGAGCAGTGATGTTGTCTCACTGAACAAAGAGGATAGCCCTGCTGACAGAACAGAAGTCATTGGGCTGTAACACACAGTTTCCCTCCAGACCATCATACTAACATGGACGGAAAGCAGACATTCATAAGCAGCAGCGATTTCCTCAGCACAATGAATTGCCAGTGATGAAATGATATGATGAGGGCCTGTTTTCCATCTCGGGCTGCATGCCTGCCTTAGTGACACACTGTGAAAGAAGTGACTAAAGCTGTGTTTCCTTTGCTCAGTGGAATATATGTAGGACTTCCTCGTGCCCAGACATGCCCTGCTCCAACTAACCTCCTCCCTGATGCCATTCACTGCTCCTCCCAGCTGCTTAACAATGCTGTGCATTAGTTTGAGAAGCTCTACAGAGCCTTACTCACTCTCACTCATAAAGACTTCTCCATGCATGAACAAACTGCTATTGATCCAACTTTTGTGATTCATAGGATGATTAAGTAGCTATCCACTCTTCCTGTCTGCCTCTTTGTCCACCAAGTCTGATCTATTGACTTCAGGTTCCCATTGAAGATATAGCTGTTTTTTCCCATTCAAACTACAGTTAAGTGCATGAGCTGTAACACACTGTGAACCAGTACAGTGCAATCAGAGGAGGATAACATGAGGACAGGGTTGCAATCAATACCCAGGAGAGAATACTGTATCTGTTACTTCCATGTAGTATGCATCAGAAATATCAGAGCCTAAATGTGATGAAATATGATCATCTAATCAATACATAATGAAAGCTAAAGTATACTTGTGCCATTAAGGGAAATATAGGTTTCTCACAATACTCTGTCCTCAGCTCACTACGATTCCCAAGAGTTGATCATCTGGACAGCATGACCTTGCGTAGGGAAGACCTACTGTAGTGATGGTGCTGAAGGGAAGAGCCCCAGCTAAATTTAGTCATGGGGGTTGACACTAATGTCCCGTCTGCTGCAGCTGCTGCTCACTCTTTTTAATTCTGCATGTAGCATGCCCGTGAAAATGCCATGACCTTGAGATACAGCAGAGGGAAGAGAAGCGAGAACGGCAAGCTTGCATTGATTGTCCCTTTTACAATGACACTTCTGAATCAAGACACCTAGAGAGCGGAGAGAGAGGTGGGGGTGGAAGTGCCAGTCAGTGTAACTGTCAGACCAGATGCCACAGTCTCAGACAATACATTGAATTGTATTGTGTCGTGCTAAGAATTGCCGCTGGGCCGTTGAGCTTGATTACATTGCATGAATTACTGTGCCCATTCTCCTGTCTGTCCTTCTTCCCCCTCCCCACCTTCTCCCTCCTCTCTCCCCTCTATTTCTTTTTCTGCACCCTATATATATTTCCTCCTCAGTGGGTGGCTCTGGCCTCGCTGTTCTTTATTCTGGTGTCCATCACCACCTTCTGTCTGGAGACCCACGAGGCCTTCAACCCCATCATCAACCGCACTGAGGTGGAGACTGTGGACAACATCACAGTGGTGCACACCTACCAGGAGACTGAGACTGCGCTCTACCTCACCTACATTGAAGGTGTTTGTGTGGTGTGGTTCACTTTTGAATTTCTAATGCGAATAACTTTCTGCCCGAATAAATTTGACTTCATTCGGAACGCCCTAAACATCATTGACTTTGTGGCCATCCTGCCCTTCTACCTTGAGGTGGGCCTCAGCGGGCTCTCTTCCAAGGCAGCTAAGGACGTGCTGGGTTTCCTGAGAGTCGTCCGCTTTGTGCGGATCCTGCGTATCTTCAAGCTGACCCGTCACTTTGTGGGACTGAGGGTGCTGGGCCACACGTTGAGGGCCAGCACCAATGAGTTCCTGCTCCTCATCATCTTCCTTGCTCTCGGTGTCCTCATCTTTGCTACTATGATCTACTACGCTGAACGTATTGGAGCTAACCCAAACGACCCTCGAGCAAGCGAGCACACTCACTTCAAGAACATCCCGATCGGATTCTGGTGGGCTGTGGTGACCATGACAACCCTCGGCTATGGAGACATGTACCCTCAGACGACCTCCGGTATGCTGGTCGGAGCCCTGTGCGCTCTGGCAGGTGTGCTGACCATCGCCATGCCCGTCCCTGTGATTGTCAACAACTTTGGAATGTATTACTCGCTGGCCATGGCAAAACAGAAACTACCAAAGAAAAAAAATAGGCATATCCCTCGGGCACCCCAACCAGGTTCTCCAAACTTCTGTAAGTCAAGCATCAGCTCCCAACCTCAGAGCCCCATCCCCCATGACGACGTTTTCGAGATAAAGTTTCAAGGTAAGAAGCAAAGATGAAATATATTCTGATATACTGTTCTCATCCCTTCTCTGTCCTCCTGAAGTAGCCATATCACTATTCAGCTGTTCATTGTTTGTCTGTTCCCACACTTCAATCAGCTGATGATTCAGGCATGAGATTAAACAAAATTCCCACCGAAAACAATCAATAAAGCATGTGATGAAAAGCATATTTTACTCTGGATAGGAGAATAGAGAGATTGAGGCAGACCATGAGTAATCTTGCTATTGATTTTGCACTTCTTAATGCAGTGATTCACTCCTCCTCTCTCTTAAGACTAACTGAGAGCCTGCAATCATCATGTATTTGTAATGTTAAGAACATGTGAGTAGATGCTGGAGTCACTTGACTTCCTCTTGAATTCCTCTGATGGAATTAGTGCAAAGATATATTGACCTTTGATACAGTTTGTGCTCATAAACATACAGAACAACAGAGTGCAAGGCAAACAGACGGCAGTATTATTGCACGACTTAATCCCTATGTGCATTCAGGTAGTAGAGCATGAAAACTGAAGATGTATTAAAAATTGTAGAACTCAAATTCTGAAAAAAGCTGGTATATGAAACCAGATTTTTTTCCTTTGTTTTTTTAAGTTAATTAATTAATTTTTTCTAATAAGATTCCAAGCTGAACGGTGAGGCAGCTAACGCAGCTCTGGCCAACGAAGATTGCCCTCATATAGACCAGGCCATATCTCCGGAGGAAATCTTCAGCCCCAGCGAGAGAGAGCGCCCCTGCTTCCTGGTCACCACTGCTGAACGCCCCAACCACACAGGGGGCAGAGTGAGGAGGGGTACGTACAGTAACAGCCAATCACAGGCCCCTGTAAGACACTGACACCCTGTAGGCCGTAGACAGGACACGCTCTTTTTTCCCTCTTTGCTGAGTGTTACACCTCAGTCTTTCACAGGCACACACACAAACACACACAACTACAAACCTCTTATTACAGCCTTCACACACTTTCACAGCAGCTGCTTCTCCTCAATCATCCCTTTGGGAATTGTATATATTCCAAGTCACAATAACATCTCTTAAGGCCAAGCACAATCACCACAAATGTCAATAATAATTGTTCACATCTACATAATATATTTTTTGATACCATGCATAATGTTATACCCCTATTTATTTATAAGCAAGAAAGCTATTTTCAAGATTTATATGATCTAGAATGTGTTGTCTTAAGAAAGTATTTATGTGATTTGCGTGTACGATGTATGTATATGTGTTTTAATGATAAATACCATGCAGGATCCTGACTAAAGAGTATGCTCTTGACCATAACGGTGCATGAAGTGTCTTGCTGATGGGTGCTATCAGTATGGTGGAGGAGCACAACACAAATGGAGGAAGGCTAATGTCAAATATTATTATCAATATTATTAAGAGTCTAATTTACTTACTTTTACACTTTAAAAGCAGGGTTAAACCCTTTTTGTTTATTTAACATTAATCTACAAAACATTCCTCTAAAAAGTCACGTTAATCTCCAGCTGTGTGTGCAGCCAGCACATCAACAGTAAATGGCATACAGTATGAAATTCTACCTGTAGCTGAGAACACATTCCCTGCCTGAGGTGCCTACCTTTTCGAGTCTTTTATAGTGTTATACTCCAAACCATTCCAGTACCACCCGGTGCATGCTGTTGTACTCCTGATGCACTCAATGCATGGAGAATAAGAATCTGTCTCAAGTCTGTGTTGACCTGTTTCTTTGGAGACAAAAACAAGAAAGCAACAGGTGTAGTATTACAAGTGAGGAACACCAAAACATTTTGTCATGGATTCAGTGCTGCAGTGTACTCAGAACGTTCTCTGTTTTTCAACTGAAGGTTATGAAAAGCCTTGGAGCCTTAACAGCATGTCTGGCATGAGCGGGGATGCCTCTGGAGTGTCCTCAGTGTCCGCCCTGCCCTGCAGCCCACCCTGTCTAATGCAGCACTCACATTCTCCCATCCCATCCATTATGTAGCATGGTTGAGTAGCAGACACAATGCCATTGGAAGGCCAGTCCACACTCCTCCTCCTTATCTTTTCCTGTTCCTTTTACACGCCTTCGCTCCTGCTTTTTTTCATTTGTATTTCTTTATTTTTCTGGAAAACTGTATCTTAACTGTGCTAATACTCAAGCCTCCCAAGTGTTCTCCTTGGGTGTGTCATCATATCCTAGACTAGAAAACATTGGCACATGTCACTCTGCATGGGTCACCTCAGTTGCAGACAAAGCACTGTTCTACTTCTACCACAGGCTAACCCCACTCTTTCCCTGTGTCATTGCCTGTTGCTCTGTTGCTTTTGATCTCGCATACTCTTCTGCCAATAACTTTGATCTCATCTGCTTTTTACAATTTTGTGAAAGAAACTTTCATAAGATGTAACCCCTGCTAATAATATGCTGGACATTAACAACACATGGCTTTTAAACATATCCAAAAGGTATCATTGCCAGCTGTTAAGAGAACTCCTCTTAAGTGCTTTGTACGTTGCAAAGTAGAGACGTTATCATTCTGAAAGTGCAATCCAGACCAGACTCAATGTTATCTGAGTGGCCATCAAAAAAAAAAAAAAACATATGAACATGATGTTCATGATGTCCAATGCAATATGGAGATGATGACAATTCCTATGATACTAATGATGAATACGTCTAATGTCAACAGAACTAAAACTGTTTGTTCATTTGCATGAACTGCATGAGAAATTATGTTCAACAAGAAGCTAACTGTATCGCAGTACCTGTAAGAAAAAGAAAACGTTTTTCTTTCAATAGCTTCTAAAGCTTTGTCATTTTTTATGCATTTTGAGACAGCTTTACGAGAGACTCAGTCATAGCAGAGATTTTTATGTAGCTGCCATTCTTTGCCTTTCCCCAAATTCATATATTTATTTTCTTGTATTTATTTGACTGGGGCCTCCAACTAAAATAGTGTGATTTAACTTGAACAATCTGTCATAAAGCCAACTAATGCTGTTATGAGCATAAATAGTTTTTATACAAATATATTTACTGGTAGTTTTGAGTTTTTAAACAGTATCGGTAGTCTGCAGCAACTTCTATTACTGCTGCGATGCCTAAATTAAGGCAAGACTCATGAATTATAAAACAACAGTGCCTTCATACCTGGTGAGGCAAAGTAAAAGTGTGTAATAAATTGACATGATATTACATCAGTGTAGCATCAATACACTTTATACCATGCTCATAACAGTGTAATGAAAGCTTTATTTTATAAGGTGCGCCTTGTACCTTTTGCACCACCCTAGTACCCTTAATCACAGTATAAAATGCCCTCTTGGTTACTATTGTTACACCATCCAACATATACTAGGATTTAACCTGTAGAGGGATACATAGCTTCAAGCAGAAAAAACAAAACAGCTGAAAATACTGATTTTATAGTCCACATCTCAAGAAAATGTTTGTATGATAAAGCACAAAATATTATCAAAGGGGACCAGGCAACTTTACAGAGGCAAAATATATCGAGTTACTATCAACCAGATGTCACAATGACTCCTGCAGTATGTATGTCTGTTGATTTAAAACATCAATACAGTTACTGTTACATGTATTGATCCTGTCCCAATAATTATGCACACTTTTTTCAGGGCACTTTAACAAATTTTATGTTGACCAATCAGAAATGTTAATTTCTAGAAGAGGATATAAGTATAGCAACTCATCTAAGTTTTGTTTTTATTCTGAATGAGCAGAGTTTCGAGTCATGTCTCTTGTGGTAATTAATGGACGTTATATATTTAAAAAAAAAAAAATAAATCCTTGTGAAGATTTGATGTGAAGAGATGCAGGTGAATTATATGCTCATGCAATTCAAGAGAAAAAAAAAGTACAATACGACACATTATGGGATGTGGGTCTACTTGGGGAAAGGTAAATGCATGTATTTTACATTTATGCAACAGAAAAGTATTCAAATAAAATATGTAAATATAAGTCCTTGCATGAAATAAATTTTATACACAACGAGCACTTAGACTCCGTTTTTATTCAACAGCACATGCATACATACATCTTTCCTTTCCCACTAGCTTACAGCTAGTGCTTTCAACTGCTGTTTGACCCTCTGTCTACCTGTGTCCGGGTCAAAGAGAGCATAAAAAAACAAGGGGACTGTGAGAGCATGATGCAAAGTATACAACCGCATGACAATGACCGAACTACTGTACATCAACCTGTAGAACGCAGCATGATCGGGCATGTTTATTAACCGACTCAGAGTCCAACCTCTGCACACAGACAGTACATCGTCGTCCAGTGCCTTGGCTAAGCATGGGAAATACATGGTAAACCTGTCGTTTACCATGAGGAACTAACGGAGCACATTTTCTTTACTCTCCAAGCTAGTGTCATGTCTCACCTCTTCCCCGCATCTCAGAGGTATCCATCATCGCCATCATTTCCACCATTATACATACTTTGTGTAATAATTTATTTTTGTTATTGTTTTTTTATATGTTTATAGAGACCCAGCGACAGCACCGGAGCAGACAACCAACAGAGTCAGTTTGTGTTATGAACCATGGTGTACCAACCACTATGTGTATGACCCATAATGGCCCATCACCCACCTGATAGTGCTGTAGCATTGTTGTGTGTATTACTTAGTATTTTTAAATGGGTGTGACAGTGACAACCTGTGCATCACAAACTCAGCATAGATGTAGCACTGAGGAAGTTTTGTTGTCAAGCCTTATGTAGCTCAGTATATGTGACTGGTTACTGTGTTGTAATTTGTGTGCCTATTTTTGGTGTGTGCCAGTGCTGTAAATACGCTTTTTTGTGTGCTGAAGTTGTGTGTACCAATGTTTTTGAGTGATCATCAAATATCTGTGTGCTTTTTCTGTTGAAAGAAAAAAAAATGTTGCTCCGATTTTAATCACCCTCCCCCCAAAAGCAAAAAAACCTGTCACATGTCATGTCAGCCAGACTAAACAGTTGAAAACAAATCGTTAACTTTGCACTGTCATGGTCACATCTTTGTAGACTTTTGCACTGTTTTGCACCCGTGAACTTTTAACATTTCTTTGTATGTTTTCAGGCATCAAAGAGATACCCAACCCTAAGTCATAGTTAGAAAAACACCACTCTTACCTTGCATTAATGAGGCATTAAAATGGTAAAGTGTGCTGTTAGGAATTGGTAAATAATTGAGTTGGTTAAGCAAATTATTCAGAAAAGAATAACAGATATTGAAAAATAATTGCTGATATATCTTCATATGTAGCTACACTTTGATTAACAAAGACAGCCTATATATAAAATACTGTACATGAACTCATATCACAGCTCAGACACTGATAATTATTCTGTAGTACATTTTAATTGACAATCATGTAGAATTGGATTATTATTATTTTTCTGAACACATGCAAATTGGTATATTAGTATGTAATACTAACCAATGCCAAAACATTACACACATCATACCGGACAAGTGCCTATGTTATGCAAATTCTTCTTACCATTCATCATGTAGGTAAAGCTTAACCAACATGATGAATTAATGTGCATTTCATTTTTTAAATTAGACACCAGCCATTGAAAACAAGCATAAGTTCAGTTCTCAAAAAGCACACAGAAAGGATCCCCATATGGATCAGCTTCTAAAGGCAGGCAGTGAGCATACCTAATTAAAATCATAAAGGAGAACCATTGAGTACAAAGTGCATTCATTGTTTGTGTGGAAAAGTTAGTGGAAAGGGACCAACTTTTTACCAAACAACTGCAAACACACTGCCAACAACCTGCTGAGATCTGTGTACAGTCAGGAACAGCAGATCTGAATCTGCTAATACAGCTGAGCACAAATGGGGGGACATGTGTGCTCGTCATTGTCCAACACCGAATAAAAAAAATAAAATAAAAACAGCAGCTGTTATCATTAAACAGAATCAATAACGCAACCAAGAGGCAACTAATGTGTGCCGTTTAGTGAGACTTCAGAGTGTGTGTGTTTTTAACACGGTGCATTTTGTGGTTAGTTATCTCAATGAGGTGGTCAGTGATCATTTTGATTGGTTTGTTGTTTAGGGATTTTTTGTGTCTTTTTTGACCAATACAGTTCAGGCTTGTACAATAAATAGTGATAAATAAAAAAACAAAACACAGAAATGATCATTTTTCAACGAGTGTTGATTTATTTTTTCAAACTAATCCAGGTTAAAGCACATTAATTTAACTTTCGTTAATGCATAATTTCAGTGATGTTTTTTTGATTTGCATAAACCATGAGAATAAAATAAAAAAGGAAATAAATCGCAAAAATATCATCCAGGAGTCATTCTAAGTCCTGCCATTGACCACAGCCCTGGCTTCAGACCTGCAGCTGGTCCCCGGGTGCTGCACTGCGGGCGCTCACAGCTTATAAATATGCAAGTTGGGTCAAATGCAGCAGACAAATTTCCCCCAAGAGAGATTAATAAAGTATACAGTATGAAAGTGTTGCAGACAAACATAATATCAAAGAATATGACACAGACTGGCAAGAATATAAATAAGTGATGGACAGTTGCCAAAGAAAAAATATTGTACAGTATGTGTAAGTGGTAAATCATTGTACTGTATGCGAGTTGACCGAGAGATTTTCAGTGTGAAGTGCAGAGATTGACTGCCTCCTGACACTCAGGATCATAGCAATAAAACCGCTGCCATTGGAAGATGGAGCTATAGCACCAGTCTGGCCCATCCCTCACATGATCCATAACGGCTTCATTCAGGAAGACAAACGTGGCAGGTGGACCAGGAGCCATAGGCATGGCCATGTCCTGCAAACCCCACTCATGGCCATCAAAGTGATGGGCTGGTCAGAGAAATGATGGCCTCTGTCCACATGTAACATAACTCAGTCTGTGTCCAACCACACAACAATATTTATGATGACTGACCTGTTCGAGGACCTCGGGGAGAAGGTGAAAGTTACTGTATATTCAAAGGCACTTAAAATAATCATAGGTTATGTGAGCTTTGCTAAGCACCAATAAGCCACCAAATCAGTCAGAAATATGTCAATTCACATAGTCATTCTGTTTTTCTAGTCTTTGCTTGCCACATGCTGAATAAATGTTCCTCCTCCGATGTTACTGAAGTGGAGTCAGTGCAGAGTTTTGTCATGAGTCAGTCATCGCAGCACACACTGCCATAGAGTGTCCGGCTCCACAGCCAATGAGAAGAGGTCTGAGATCAGAAACGTGCTGTGGCTGAACAACGTTGGTCTGTGAACCATCTCCACACATTCCATGTTCGTTCCAGCCCCAGGAGAGGAGACACCCCCCTGAAAAGGAGAGGGGTCATGGGTCAGTGGAGCTGACAGAGAGGGGCTGCAGCACTGTACCATGCAGGATAAAATTAGCAGCCTAGAGGACAAAGTATGGGTGCAAAAAAACAAATAACAGAAGGCATGCGATCACACGCACACACACACAGACACACACAGCCTCTCTGTTCCCAACACTGCCACTCAGCCAGTAATAAAGCCTCCCTGCTCTTCACAGCTGGTGAGCTTGTTGGTGGGTGTGGTCAGGTCTGCATCACCGAGGAGACACGTGCCATGGCAACACAGTTACCTAATAGGCTCCATTGCCATGGCAACAGAAGCGAGCTTGCTTTCTCAAGGGTAACACATCTTCAAGCTTTCCCCATCCTGCAGTTGTGTGTCTTTCATGCCGTCTTCTCATTTATTTCATTGTGGGGTTTCTTTGTCTTTCTGCGTTTCTAGCTCGTCTCTGAAAATCTGTGGCATCAAAAATGTGGATTCGCCAAGTGACACATATGCTTTCGCCAGTTAACAGACCAAGATATCATGCCAGCAGCTTATGTCAGTGTGACATTATGCCAAATATGGCTTATGCATTACAAACACACATTTAGCTCTGTCTTTACGATACTGCATGTATTTATAACTGGACTGCGGTTATTCAGTAAACATTCGGTTCTCATTTATTAGTGAGCTTAATGTGTTTAAACATTTTGTTCTTTGGGGAAAAAGCCTTATTTTGGTGCTGTGCTTAATTCATGGACTCACTGACTGGAGTACAGCACATCAGTGTTTCCATGGCAACAAAGTGCCTGCACAATATTCGGCACAACAAAAAGATAAAAATCAAGACACCCAAACCAAAAGCCATTTCCTTGTAAACAAATCCTGTCATTCGGTTTTACATACGACAGTTTAAAACCTCACACCTAATTCTCAATACCACAGTGACACAATCTGCAGGAGGCGCCTTTTTTTAGCATGACTTACGTCATACCACAGGTACAAGTTAAAACAGGATCCGATCGAAGGTGTTTGTCCTTATACATTAATGTTCAAAATGTTCACATTAACAAAAATTTTTCCTCAGATTGGATGAGCTGTGCCCACAGCGTCTTTGGCCTATCCCCCACCTCTGACCACCGGTGATGAATTTCATACATGAGGAGCACTTCCTCAGGTGCAAATGGGCAAGGGCTGAGCAGGCAACAGATATCATAAGCAGCATGCAATGCTCTCCGTTCCTTTCCGCCTGACCTACTTCAGCACCAGAAATAGCAGCACTCAGGTCTCTGCTTCCAATCCAGTTTTGCTATTTCATTGCTTCTGCCACCGCGCTCCAGACAGGAGGAGGAAAAGAGGATAGCATGGCACAGGAGGGAGGTGCACGAGGTTCACATGAGCTCTCCCTTTGCTGCTTCTGCTTTCTCATCACATAACTGAACTTCTGAAAGCACAGAACAGTGCTTTGTGAGAACTGTCATTATGACGGACAGTCTGAGTTTACAATTTCCTAATTATAATGGCATATCCAGTTAACTGTTCAAATTGGCCAGACCATTAAAAGTGGATGGCCATTTGCTTGTTGAAATACCAGCGATGTCCAGCGTTTCCTCTCTAATGGAACCCTGTGCTTGTGTTTCAATGTTCATATGTGGTATTTATATTCATGCTGATGTAAAGCAAAACTGGGTCAGTATTCAAAATTTAATGCGAATGATTTTACTTCCAAAATGTTTTATAGTGCTAGCCGGTGACTTTGAGAAAGCAGGAGACTTTAGGCAAGCTTGGAAAGAATAAAAGCACTTTAAATCTCTTTGTAAATCTGATGAGGAAAGGC
This sequence comes from Macquaria australasica, assembly GCA_005408345.1. Taxonomy (NCBI): domain Eukaryota; kingdom Metazoa; phylum Chordata; class Actinopteri; order Centrarchiformes; family Percichthyidae; genus Macquaria; species Macquaria australasica. The sequence goes on from SEMN01000752.1 coordinate 187,946, forward strand.
AAACACTGAAATATGTCTGTGTTTGTTTAGTATTTTCTAAGGGATGTGTGTGACTGCAATGTGTATGTTCTGTTCTTATGTGGACAAAGGGAGACTGATCTCTAAACACTTTGGAACTGGAAAAACATGCCTGTAAATGTGTGTGGTTAATTCAGCTCTTTTACAGGCCTGCTCGGGTAATTGCTTCTGTCAATGATACCCATCTATTCGTGCTGTAATTACTTCCTGATGCAAAGACCACAGAGCAATGAGCTGACCTCAGAAATCCTCTGCAGCATTACAAGAAGGATTAATATTTCACACTGATGGTTAACTGTAATGTATTAGACAGTTCCCTTACTAATTCTTTGGTACAGAGAGGAGGATGACTTGAAATAGTTAAGCCTCAAAAACGTGTATTCCCTATTCCTTTATGTAGTCCAGAGTCAGTTCCAGAGTCACATCAGGCCAAAAGTGGAGTCTCTTGTTTCAGCCACTTGCTCTTACTGGAACCAATAAGTTCAAACTATTTCTGTTTAATTTCTCTGAAACCTCTCTTCCTCGATGTTCTTCTCCAGTGCAGTTGTGTATTATGTTGTCAGATGTTTATGCTTATCTATTTTCCCGCAACATTACAGGTTCTGATATTAGCAAATGAGGCAGTTTTTGAAAATAACAACAAAAAAAAAAAAAAAAAAAGACAATGAGAAGAAAAGCCAAGAAAATGTAAGGAACGTTTTGAGAGAATACACTCACCTACAATGGCATGGTTATGTTCAGATCCACATGCAATCTGTAGAGAAAAAATATTTGAAAAAAGTGTTTAACATGCATGTATGTTCAAAGCAGACAGCCAATTTTAAGACTTTAATATTCAAGAATTGTTAATCCAACATGGATACTGAGATACTTTGTAACCAAACCTGCTCTGAAACTGAAATAAAATGCCATGTCTCAAGATGAAGTCATCCTACTTTTATTCAAAACTGCATACAACATGAGTGCACCAAACGCAAAAAACATTGGTGAGGATTTCATCTGTAAATACATTAGACACTCCGATATAAAATCCCTCACTCCGCAGTGCATCGTCAGAAAGCAGAGCAAAAAACTGTAACAGAAAAGCCAATTCATTCATAAAAGCTAGAACACATTGCTGGGCTGTCTGAAGGAGTTAATGCAACTGTCCCAGGAGGGCCGTGTGTGCCTGCCTTTGCTGACTAAAACCTTTTACAATTAGATGGCCTTTTTTTCTGCAGTCTTTCCCCTTCATAACAGCTACAGGAATTGAGGAGACAAATTTAAATTGTGATACTGAAATCTACAAAGCTCAACAAGAGTAAAAACGAGAGCTGAGACAGAGCTGTCTATATGCCAGCTTAGATTGTTAAAGCTTTATTACTAGCAATAAAAGTCATTGAATTGTATATATATTATTGCTAATACTGTTTGAACTGCTTTGATAAAGCAATGTTTTTGATAAAGCATAAAGCTGTGGCGAGCCATGAATAAAACAGACCTATTAATTCCTGAACCACTGACATTTGTTACTCTAGTAATGTTCATAGGCCTCATAAAAATGTGACAGTTTACTAAATGTTGACTCTGTGGGTGTATATGTAGTGTATATGTAACATGGTAAGGTGGGTTGAGATTCATAGCTCACTCAGCTGATCCATCTTGCCTTTAGCTTTACGCACACACACACAAGGTGACTACGCCTTGACATATGGCAGCGCTGCTGCAATGATCTGTGCGCAGTGGAAGAATGATCCAGAGTTTGCCCTTGCCCATCCCTGACATCCACTTCATTGACAAAGATCTTCTACCTTGCAGCTGCCACTTAGACTACAGGTTAACTGCTGCAATCCCGTGATGCTCCCACATTATTGCCCATCTGGGAGAAGAGACCTCAGCCTTCACTGAATGCAAGTGGTCCTCTGGGAGTGTGTGCACGCTCTACGCTCTAGATATAGTGATGCAAATCATTAAGAACCTACTCTTAGTGGACCTGGCTCTCATTCAGTGGCAATGTGTTTTACCTCATACAAAACAACCTTCAGCTACCTGTTTTATTTGTGGTTGTCTGCTGCCCCCTGCTGGACTGACAGACATTTTCTGCTAAAGCACGTGGATGACTACAAGAATCAATACAGTATATCACTAATACTAATAACACTTCATCTATAACGCACTATGCCTTCTAGGTTTTTCAGTCTGTAGAGGAGTCAGACATTGAGAAGTCTTACCTGTGTCGCTCCATGGAGGGCTTTAACCTCTCCAGGGAGGCAAGCCTCGTGGTTTCCACCTTCTGCTGAAGCACCCGCTGACTGCCGCTCTGGGTTCTGACTGGTTGATGCTTGTCGACCCAGCTGTCCATAATCTCCTCTGCCCCATGTGAACACTCTCCCAGTCTCTGAAATTGATGATGACCTTGTTCAGATATGGCAACTGTCCTTTAAATCCTGTTAAAACTGATGAGCATCACAGACATAGTATGTGTTATCATGTTTCACCTGTTTGAGCAACAATGTGTGTCCAGCCGCTCCAAACATGGATAACTTTCTCTCCACCCAGCAGTGAGCGCTTCAAAAGAGTGGGTGTGGACAGGAAGGGCTCTGTGGTGGTCAGCTGGCCATGCTTGTTGCTTCCCCACAGAAACAAATCACCGTCTCCTGCACACACGACAGGAGAGAAATTACTCTTCATCCAGCAGAGGCAGCAACAGAAAGGCAGAGCAGTAATTGAGTGGTGCTGGTCAACTAATTACAGGACAGAAGGGAAGCCAGACATGATATATGAACATGAAGTGTAAGTGTAAATGCTCTCTGAGGAAGGGCAGCGCAAAATATCTCTTATGTTTGTCTGCTGCTCTTTAAGCCATTAAGTTAAATTATACACTTCTATAGCATCAATGACAACTTGAACTGTTTAGGCGGTGAAAGAGACTGGAGCACAGTAGTGTCAAAACTTTGGTCTGTTTGCACTATTAAAGGCTGCAAATCAATCAGTGTGCTCCAGTCCCTTTTTTCCCTCGGAAGTTTGTTGTCCTCAATCTGAGAAGAACCTTATTCATCTGCATACTGCTGGAAGATGTGCGGAGAACCCCTTTTCATCTAAACTTGAACTGTTTATATTGGAGGGCACATTGGAGGCCAGTTTGGAAGCCATTTCCTATTGTTTCTGATGCAAATATCTTGATGGAATGCTTACATCTAAAAATCACAATGCAAAATCAGTCTTTTTTTCTACCCTGGGCTGCTAAATTAAGTGGATCTGCTGCCTTGTTTGTTGCCTGTGTTAACAATCTTCTGCAAGTAGGAAAATCTGGAGCCTACAAACACTTCCAACATGTCCTTCTTGCAATTTCTAGTCTGATATGAATGTTTTTCTCAGTCAGAGGCTCATATTTATGCTAAATAAACCAAATATGACATGAATGCAGCATAATGATCGATATATATGCCGGTGTAATACCTGTAAGGCACACACAGTGCGCCAAGCCTGCAGTTACCATGTGTGAGGTCTTCTGATCCAGACCTGCAACATAGGCACAAGTATCAGGTCATATTTATCAGTCATCAGAAGCATTGTAAATCACGTAAGGCCTAAAAACTGTTTTCTGTAACTATTGTACTATTCAGTACAGAGTTTCACTTACCTGGTACCAGAGAGGGCACCGTAGAGACGAGGTGTGATGGGATAGGGCGTGGACTGAGTGCTCTCTTAGCATGACTGAAAAGACCCCTTCCCCACTGATAAACACAGCCTGAGTCTGAAGGCAGAGCAGAAAATCAGGATTTGTGAATGTCTGCTAAATGAAAACACACTGAGGAAGTTTTTGGTGCAAACTTACCCGTAACAGCTAGTGAATGTCTGAGTCCTGCTGCTACACTCGCCACTGGCTCCTTCAGACTCTGAGAACAAACAGCACAATGACATCTGCTTGAAAGAAACTGATCATGAGGTGAAGTTGGTTTGTAGCAGTTTTGATAACTCAGGATTCATTAGATAAAGCTATGGCAAACATTACACTGGCTGTATTGTGTTCCTTATAAAGTAAGCAAAATACATGCCGCTCACATACTCACCTCAACAACCAGTGGATCAGCAGAGTGTGTGACTGTCTGTCTAACACCAAGTTGTCCAAATGCATTGGAGCCACATGCCAGTACTTGACCGCAATCTGTCAGTGTGACATAAAAAGAAAAGAAATATCTCTATAAATAAAATATTTTTATTTACACTTTTGGATGGGTGGTAGGTAGTTCCAGACTTCCTCTGTCATTCCCATTTTTAACATTACTGTGCTATGAATTCTGGGTAACTCCCTCAAGCAAAGTCTGCAAGATTGCAGTCTTACAGAAAGTGTCTAGTCTGCCTGAGAGCCCGCCAGCTATTTCTGGTTTTAGGACAACCCTGAGTCTAATGCTGCATTCACCTGATGCACTCTGAAAGGCAGACATGGGAAAGATTCCCATGGTTAAGACATGCAAGCATTTGGGTCATCGGACAACTCAACACAGATGGTTGCGTGAGGGACTGCATTGACAACACAACCCTATATTCATAAAATGTGGGTTTTATTACCTCGAATGGTGGAACTGGCTAACATGAGAGTCCATATTTTTTGCTTTTTCAGGCACTTCTGTATCATTAAGCCAAGACGGATATAACAATGCTTCCAGAAAAAGCTCAGAGTCTCCCAGTCGTAATTACAAACTAGATGTTGGCATGAATGGTGCTTACAAGTCGGAAACTGGTAATTACAGTAACTTCCATATGACATGAATGTGGCATAAGCCTGTCGATTCGTGAGAACTGCTTCTATTGTGCATTTACTGCCATCTAGTATGTAGCTGCATTCTTATCAAACAGTTACAGCCATTTTACCCACTGATCACTCTCTATTGCACTAATTCTCCACTACTAACTGACTGTGTAAGTTGTATATTCTTACATAATAATAATTAATTTGTTTGTATGCATTTCAGTGTGTGTCCTGTCTAATTTTTTGGCTGCTGTGACATCCAGGTTTTCCCTGAAGGATAAATAAAATGTCATCCTATCCTATCCATTAATCCTCCCTAAAAAGAACACCTGAGGGAAATGCTTAATCATCTCTCATGAAACTATCATATCCTTCTGAACCTAGTGCACATGTAAAACAGCATCACGTCCTGGTGTGAAATGGTGCTCACCGGTGAGAAGAAGAGTAAAATCCCAACCACAGGCTACTTTTGTGACCCTCTGGCTCAGGCTGGGGCAGAGTTGAAGAGTTGAGATGTCTGCATTGTGGCCAAGTCCCAGCTGGCCTCTGTGATTCTGTCCGCACACAAACACCTCTCCCTTCTCTGTCCAAATACACCACAAACATTTGGAAACCATGTGCTGTATTGTTTGGTTAGCCAAAAAAAACAGAAATAGATGTTTTAAACATGGATGATGCACAAAGACTGAGTTGCCTATTCATTTCAGAAACATTTAGGTTAGACAGCTTCTTGTAGCCTTGCGCCTACATGTGATATGCATATAAATTCGCTCCTTTTAAGATTAATAAAAAAGTCTTTTATCAGGATAAGAAAAAATGTTTGGGCAGTTTCCTCCTTTCTTATACTATTTGCTGCCCAATTTATTTGGGATTTTGTGTGAAACATGTATGTTGTGATTGATGTTCTTCTGTTTGGCTTTATATGTTTTTCCAGAAATGTGTACAAGTGTCTTGTGGTGTCTTATAATCCCATGTGGGATGGGCTAAATATAAATAAATTTCACTAGCTCAGCTAAAGACAGACATCATCATCAACAACAACAACAACAACAACAATTAACGTGTTTAGCCAGGAGGGGGCGCCACATGATCTCTGTTTTGTTCAGACTCGGTTCACATTGCTGAACACAACTTTATCAGGCGGACAGAGGCTGCTATTTAAACTGATAAGTGCAGTTTAGGAGTAAACAGTAACTTACCGGTTATAACCACGGAATGACCCCCGCCGCCGCTGATAGCCCGTACTGCCTTGTTTTGTAGCGCCGAGGTGTCAGACAGCCGGGGATTTGACTGGTCCTCCACATGTCCCTGTCCCAGCTGCCCGTAGCTGTTGGCTCCCTGACGGACACGATATTCATCACCAACCAGAACCGCACAGAACCGGCGAGTAACGCCGAGCTCACCGTCAACCAAACCGTAACGGCTGTTTGCGTTCGCCGCGCCCGTGTCGGAGCTCGACTGTTAAGCTGACGTCGGCGAAAGTGCTATTGTTAACGTTACCCAGTCGAAGTGTCACTCTGCCCGGCGGTGAGTGTATGAGGCGATTAAACTGCGCGGCAGGACAGACTCCACTTAAAACGCTTTAACCGCGAAATTTAACAAACTTACCCAAGAGTGTAAACAAAGCCCCGGCCGCCGGCTCGTTTCCATGGAGTACCCAGCTACCGACGAGTACAGCACGATTTGCGACACTGCCGTGAAGCGTTCTACCAGCGGCCGTTTAGCTCGCTTCGGTTGTGTTTTGAACTGACGCAGTATCATAAAGTGAAGAGCGGATTAAGGATTTCTTATGATTTATGATTTAATAGGACTCTCTTGTCTGTGCGTTTCCACCGTGTTGAGTGAAGCCATTTCAAATTAGCCACCCAGAAATACACTCAGTTGCCAGTTTAGTATAGTACACCTGGCTAAAACTGTTTCTAATATTTAGTTTCCCCCCCCTCAATATAAATGGGGTGGACAAAATATCAGAAAAACCTCTCGGTACAACATAAAACAGTTCAACAACACCACAAACAGCCTTTAAATTGCCCGTAATGTTGAATTAACACCTCTCTAACAAATTTAAGAGAATCTGAACTTTATAACGTTCATGGTGGCTAGAAAGGGATTTATTTAGACTGCATTAGTTATATCTAGGTGTAACAGTTACCATGGTAACTGGGTTTAGAATTAATTAAAGTTAACAGTTAATCGGTAACAGAGCTACCTAGTTTTAAATGTGTTAATTTGATCAGGTTTCTCCTTAAACTGGACAGAAAGACTAAAGTGATAGAGGACCATTGACTGGGCATGGAGAGTTTCTAATCTGTCAGCTCTGCATTCAAATTGAACTCTTTGGGATGTTGTATATTCCACATAGAACCAGTCACCAATTCAGTGTCCAAGAAAACCAACTCCGAAAATGTCACTGATGGTCTGGTTTCCCTTTTAGGGATACACTTGTTCATGCCAGCTCTGTTTCATAATGGCTTTTTTGATTAGACAATGAGGTTATGTGGGCCTCAGGTCAAAGGGACAATATTCTTATATTTAATTGAGGTTACACAAACTCCAACCTGAACATAACTATTATCGTCACTTTCAGGGTCCCCGCTGTCATCACTCCGTATCTCCATGATCACCATCAGCATCTTCCTCCGCATTCAGTATCCATAACCAAATCACCACCATGAGGACATCAAAAAGTAATAAGTCAACAGGTAACAACCCGCTTGACACACTGTGAAGATGCAATGAACATTTTATTTTTGTTTGTTTTCAATAGTTTGATACATAGCCTACTCATAATGTCTATATTTCTTTACAGTAGAAAAATAATGTTTTGATTTCAGGAGTACTACAGTTATATTCACTTCGAGAGGAGGTATTCAAAATCATCACTGTAAAATAAAATAGGTCAGGCTACACGGGCCAGATCTGTCATAATCAGTCTTGAAAACATTCTTAACAACACCAGTTTTCACTTTCAGAATTTCCCTCAACAGCACACAAAAAGGAACATGATACATACACCAAAAGAATACAAACAAGGTACATTTTATACATATTACTGAAGTGAGGAAGATTAAATGTGAACATGAAGAAGAAAATGAAATACAAAAAAATTCACATGATAATGTACAACAGCAGAGTCAACAATAGGATGAGGAAACCACATCTGTGTTTGTAACAGCTGGGGATGTTTTAAAAGGGTACGAAAGTACCATGAAAGCGCAATACAGAAGACAATTGAGCTAAGTACAACTGAAGCAAAATAGTGTCTCACTTAAGCAGCTCTTTGGGTTTGTGCAATTTACTGATATCAGTGGCTAAACATACCTAATGTGCTTCTGTAAATTGTATAAGCCATATACCATGCAGTGGGGACAACACAGCGTTTTGCCAAAAGCAGTGCACATTCATTGTACTGACGAAGGGCGATACACAAGCAGTATCTCTACAGCGGTGCTTGGGGATGACACAGCGAGCGTTGATGGACTGTAGGTGAATAACTTTAGCTGGAATGTGGGCAGTCAGACACCCAGCTGCTTGTTCAGTCGGCAGAGGGCGTCACCGACGATGTCAAGCTCGTGTCGAAGCTCCTCCACCACGCTGTTGATGCTCGGAGTGTCTTTAAGCACATCCACGCTCTGGGTGTAAGGGTTGTATCGGACTGTGAAGGGACGCTTGATGGTCTTGGCAAACTCCCTGAAATGAACATAATGTCATAATGGATATTTAATTATATATAAAACAACAGTGTAGTTTGTAGATAATTTTCATCTATCCATGTTAGATTTGTAATTATGAATATCTTATGTTAAGTTACTGCAAACAAGCTCACCTCATCTTGACTTTGGCCTCCTCAAAGCTGTCTGACACAAAGTAGACATCCTGAAATGTTGTGATGATGCATTCTTGTTTGGATGTAACTTTGGGGTCAAAAGGCATTATCCTTGCATTGCCAGAGAGCGCATGCTGTAAGAGAGAAACATAGCACATATGTTGCAACCATTGTATGTAAACACTGGCACACATGGTGGGTCATTTGATAGATTAAACGCAAATCAATCTGTATTCTGCTGTTTCAAATGAAAGACTGGTTCTATCAGAGAAATCGTGTAGTCTTTTATCTAGTATCTTAAACATACATTTTATTGTCATTCTAAGGGACTCTTTAGAATTAAAATGTTCAAATATACCTAAACCTATATAGTGACTTTTCCATTTGCTTAATGTAATTATTTTAAGGGGCTTGGCTGGTTAGAAGGCAGGTGTACATTATAGGTAATATAGAGCCGTCCAGGCACTTTTCAATATATATTGGATGACGAGCGGATAGGAAGACTGTTAACATGTCCACTGTATGGTCGTGTTGAAATGTTTTTACCTTAAGCTCACTGATAGATGACAGCAGTCCTGCTCCATATGCTCGCAGCTGCCCTTCTTGTTTGCATAGGCCAAACTCCACCGTAAAGAAGTAGCACTGTAACACAGGAGTCGATAAAACGGAAACAATTATGACAATTGCTCTAGATTTTAAATTTGAGAATATCTTTGTTGAATTTGATTTAATAAAATGTGCCTGCGTCAGTTGTCACTTACTGTGGCCAGTTTTTGAACTGAGTCATCGGAGGCCCCAAGTGAAGCAAGACCAATCTCCTGAGAAAACTGGGCGAAGCTGGGCTCTGCCAGCAGCGGGACGTGACCCAGCAGCTCATGGCATGTGTCCCTTAATGACAAAAGATGACAGAATATTAGGACCAAGAGCTTTGTATGAACATTGACATCCCTTTTCTAAACATAGTACTGTACTTTACTCACGGCTCTGGGGTGTATAAGGGTTCGGAGCTGTGCCGCACATACTGGGTACAGTGGAAAACACGGAAGGCCAAACCAGCAAGGAAGTCACGCGGGGACAGATAGCCTGCCACAGGCCTGATGGTAAATCCAGTGCGTTCTGAGAAGATAAGATGTTTTAAACACAGATGAGTGAGTGGCTGAAAAAGCAGAAAAATCAACTCAAATTACATTTCCAATATTGTATTTGAAGCAAAAGAAGCATGTTTTGTGAAGGAAATTAAAACCTACCCTTGAGGAAGCGTGAGACATCCTCCAGCTGAGGGATGTTGTCCTCCCGAAATTCACAGTATTTGGAAAGCAGTGGCAGGTTCTTCAGGTATTCCCGGCAGGCGTGGGTGGGGTACAACTTGTTGAGCTCCCTGTACACAACTCCCCAAGTCTTCACTTCCTCCTCTGTAAACTCAATACGAGGAATGGGATCCCCACTGGAACGAGAGACAATAATTCTCTAAGTATCAAGTAAAAACTTCACAGATTTCCAAAATAACTATTAAAATATACAACAAGAACTCACTGTTTGTAGGCCATGGCAAGATCAGCAAAGTACTTTCGCCTTTTCCGGTAGACATTGTCCTTGAAACCCTGATGGAAAGGAACACAGAGGGATATGAGATTAATTCAATTTTAAGGAGTTTGCATTTTTTAAATCAACCAGTAGGCTGATTAGGGTGTACATACCGGATGATCTGCATCCAAGTCAGAGCCATACATCAGGACACGGTTAGCACACTTGTCCAAGTCTGAAATCTTCTTTGGGAACCAAGGTACGTTACACATATCTGAGAAGAGAGAAGAAAAATATGAGTTATTAATTGTTAACACGGTCTAATATAATATATTGCCGGATTTGATTTACCTTCCTCTTGTAGACAGGAGTTATCTGGAGGCTCCATATCCACCACGTTCACATGCTTTCGAAGCAGGTGGATGATTTCATTCAGTTGTTCGTGGTTGCTGTCGCAGTCCACAAAGATTTCAAACTCAGAGTTGCGTCTTTTGGATTTTCTGGACTCTATGTGTACAAGGTTGACATGGTTTTCCTGCAAGAAACATTGAGAATCAGCTTTAAGTTACCTACCTTTGCTTTATTGTCAGTATGATAAATGAATAAGTTACTGGTAGACATTTAATGGATATACAATATAAAAATGTTATTCTATACTGTAGATGCCGTATTCTAAATGAATACATAGGAACAGTAACCTTCAGTATAATAACTTTGTTCATACTTGGAAGAGTTTGAGTGCCTTTACCAGTCCTCCCACTTCATTCTTGAGGGAAAAGATGATTGTGGCTCTCCCTTTCTCCGATGAATTCTTCTTTTCAGTGTTTTCTTCAATTTTTGTGAAGGTTGATTTGTTTATCTGAAAACAGTAATGAAAGACAGTTAGATTTTAATTTGTGTAATGGCAAGATATTTCATCATAATTCAACAACCAACAGTGACTCTCCTCTGACGGTCATGTGGGGAGATATTCAACCTTTTTTAATCACCTGAAGAAATGTATGGAAATTCCACCTTTCTTGTTAGCATTAGACCCTAAAAGTAAAGAACTGAGAGAAATAAACTCACTTTAGAAAGTTAGAAAGTGCACACAATGCATCTCCCTGTGACTGAACCATAGCTCAGGGCAGGTAATGACGTGAATGCACAACTTCTAATCACTTAAGAGCATCTCATCCAAAAAAAAAAACATGAACATCTTCTCTAATGAACATATAACACTCGCAACAAGTAGTGAGAGTAAGAGGCGCAGAGAACTGTCACCCTTTGCTGCATACGTAGCTAAACATTTCTGTCACCCTGAAAAAGACACATGGGTTTGTTTCTTCACAAAACTGTCATAAAACAAGGAATAATAATGAAGATGCATGAGATACATGTAGAGACAGGGCTGAGATTAGTGACAACAGGAGGCTAACCAACCCCTCCTGTCCATTTCAGCACCTCGGACAGCGCTCTCACGTTGACGCACGGCTGTGCGCGCTTCACACGCCAGGGGAAAATTCATGTAATCCTGCATCAGGTTTTAGAAGCACCAACAGCACGGGGAAACTAATCTGTTTTGATTGACTGCAACGTTTTCTCAATCACTTCTCGTGTAGCATACATCGGATTTAGACACTATATTTTATTCCTGTCATGCGCAACTACATTAGGCTATATACTTTGCTTTCGAAATATAATATCTACACGGTGAAATGGATAGAACTGATTTGTGGATGGAGAGTAAAGGAGCGGGCCGGTCACAAGAATGAGTTAAATTCAGTTTAGTTGCTACCTACCATATTTCGCCCTTCGAGCATTGTGTAGACAGCGCGAAAGAACAGTTTTCGGTGGACCCTTGTCGGTAGTATCCCTGAAAGCATTAGTGTATGGAGACTGGATCAGGACGCTCCCCGGGGTCAACTCTTTGCGTCTCGGTTTAACGAAGATGAACTTGTCTCTGTCTCAAAGAATCGCCTTACTGCAATCTCATTCAGACGACGGAGAAGCCTATTATTAGCTCCCTGCATGTAGAGATCTTACCAGACATTAGGCAGCGTTTAATCACTGCAGCGCGCAGGCTTTAGGCTGCAAAGTGAGAGGAATTTACGCACACTTGTCCCTCATCAAATAGTTATTTTGCCTTTCTTAATGTCAGCTTTATTAATGTTGCATGTACACAGCTGTAAATATATTTTTACACCTTAAAAAGTCCATGGGAATATTCTAAAATTTAATTTACAACCAGTCCTGATTACAGCTGCTTAATTGAATCAATTCGATTTTTTTCTTCTCTTTCCTCATGTAGGAGACAGAAGATTGTTGTTGCACATTATTCACTTTTAGAAATAAATTTGCATCTGTGTAGCATTACTGTTTGTCAGAAAAGGCCTAAAATGCATAAAGAACCTTGTGTTGACATAAAAAGATAAAGGTTTCAGGTGAAGGTCACAGACACAATCGGATTGCCTGCTTAAGCTACAGAAATGTAGTCACAGTTTAGAGAACAATTTGTCTTCGACTTGTTCAATAACATGATTATTTTGTGTATTTTGGATGTTTGTCCGCTTTATTGTTGAGCATTTTGCAACCTTGAAAAGGAAAGGCACGCATCTGACGCCATGCACGGATACATTTCTCAAAGATTGCCAAATAATATCTGGATTTATGTAACTATTAATGCAATCTATTCTACATTCAACGCAGCTTTAGAAAATGGTTTCCCCGTTTCCTGTCAGTGTCCTTTTCCACGTGCCCAAATGGAGACATCACAGACACTGCAGGTTTGTCTTTTATCTCTTCTGTCTTTTACCATGGAAATCAGTGAAGGATGCACAGATTGAGCAATAATGAGTCTTTTATTACATGAAACTTGGAGGCATCCCACTTTAACCCTCTTAACCCTTTGACGTAAATTACACTATAACAAAACGGCTTAAATTAATCTGCGCTGACGACAAAGTGAAGGCTTATTCATTTACATGACTCGGACCGATCTCCCCACCACTGTCAAAAAAGTAAGTCTTAAAATATCACATACAAGAAAACCTCTTCACCTTCTTGGTTTCATTGCCTCGCCGAAGCTCTTATTAGAGGACAAAACATCAGCTGGCAGATCGGCTGTGTGTTTCAAAGTATTAAAGACAACTTTTCTTTTTCTTTTTTTGTACCGAAGAAGGTCTTACCTCATTGTTCAGCAGTTTTTCTTCAAAGCCAATGTTCATGGAGTCAAAAGATCTTCCTCTACGTGGTCCTTCGTTTTTGTTTGAGTACATGTTAAAGTGCCGTTGGGTTACTCGCCTTTTTATGTAGTTCTTACAGGCTGATTATGTAAATAACCTCCGCTATGTAAAGTGGGCTGTCTACCCCGAGAAGCAGCGCGCTTTGCTATTTAACCACAGAGAGAAAGAGGAGGGGGCAATAATCTCACTCACAGCAGCAAATGGAAAAAGAGCAGCACCGCCCACGTCATTAGGGGAAAAGGGTATTTTTTATTTCACCTAAGGGCCTGAAACAGCTTCAATGAGATCAATCACACATGATTTTACTGAGAGAATAAAATACCAGATTAAACAGTTTTTTATTATATATTTCAGTGTGTCTGAGAAAAAAGGGCAGCAGTTGTCATTAAAAAAAAAAAGATATATAAAACAGGACTTATATTTTGTTATGTTATTCTCATCTACAAGCATTTAACAGTTAAAACCAACTATGGAAAATGTGCCATCACATTGAGACTGAACACATTTAGTTATGGATGCAAACCTGATAATTCACTGTGGACTCTTCATTTTGACACAAGCAGTTAATTCTTCTTGTTTGTTGACACCTTGAGACTAAGAATAGGTCAAGGTTTAAGAGGATTCAAGCACAGACCACTTGCCTGCATTGTACAGTGATACAAACAGGCCCCCCTTTTAAAATCCATTCCTCTGCACTGTAAGCACCTCTGGGTTCTTGTGCACATAGCATAAATAATCTGCATGTTTTCCTGTCTTCAACACCATGAGCCTTTTAATAAGATCAAGACAATCAATGGGAAAGGCTTCAGAGGCCTCTGCAAGCAGAATCAAGATGAGGGAGCACTAAACTTAAGAGACCTCATTACTTTAAACAGATAACACCACTGTTCTCTTAAGCTTTAGTCACCTAACAGATAGGACAGGTGAGATGTCTTTGTGTGTCAGCCAGCATTTGTAGCTCCACGCAGCTACAACGCAGCGACACGTGGCTGATGCACATGCTGTTTGTCTCAGGTGGTCCTGGCCTGTGTCACTCGTGACATGGACAGATGCTTTACACAACAAAGGAGGCAGTGAAGGGGACTTCCTTTTCTCAGGCACTGCTCTCAGATCAGATCAGAGCAATTTAAAGGTACAATTCACCGCTTATTATGTGGGCATCCAGTCTGTTCTGGTGGTCAGTGTAGCCCATTAAAACACACTGGCACCCTTAATATTAACAATAAACTGAATATTTTGTGCAGTTGAAAGGTCAGCTGAAACATTTGACCTCTGCTTAGAGTTTGTAGCAGTGTTAGTCACATTTAATAATAACCACAGCAAACAAATTATATTTTATCACATACGATCCTATAAAAACAGAGCTGGGTTACAGAAACACTCAGCAGTCAGTATAAGTAATAAGTAGGGCTGAAAAAATTAGTCGATAGAAATCAAATCAATTGGCAACCATTTTTATTGTCAATTAATCATTTAAACTCAAGCAAAAATTCCAAACATTCTCTGGTTTTAGCCTCTCAAATATGAGAACTTTCCACTTTTCTATTTGCTAGTTGAAGACGTCGCCACTCTGGGAAATTTTTTTATAGATTAAAAGATTAATCTGTTGATTTAAAAACAAATTAGAAAAATTGATAGATTACTCGACAATGGAAATCAGTCTTAATGCCAGCCCTAATAATAATAATAATAATAATAATAAGAAGAAGAATTCTTTATTTATATAGAACATATTATAACAGAGCTAAGGACAAATTCTCAACAAATAAAAAGAAGCAGAAAGTGAAGAGAGGCGAGAACACAATCATGGTTTTATTAGTATATAAAAAAGAAACTTAAAATGGTAGAAAACAGTATTAAAAAGCCTTTTTATAAAAATAAAAGATTTGAATAAGGTTACTGAGCTGACAAATCCAAGGAGATCTGGTGTCAGCTGCTTTATCTTCGAAAGTTTCATGCTGCCCACTTTTACACACAATTGATCTCTCTGTGGCAGCATTGGTAACAGCATCTAACAGAAACTACAGTAGCAGTGAAGTTCAGTATAATGGTATTGAATACTGTTGGGCAGCTGGAGCTCAGACTACTACCAGTTGGCTCCTAACAGCTCTGGTGCTACCATCAGTTGCAGTCTAAACCTCTGATTCCCTTCGTCCCAGTTTTCTCTGCGGTGGATAAAACAAATCTGCTTTGATTCTGAAAACGTGCTATAAAATGTACATTAGCTATTCCATATTGTCCTCTGCCTGTATAGAGTGAACTTGGTTATCCGAAATGCAGTTTACACCTCTGACAGGATAATAAACTCTCTGTCCATCCATTCAAACCAGAATACATCAGTGGACGTCTCAAGTAGTTAACTAAGCTGCTGCTGCCTGAAGCAATACAAAGAGCGTTGGCAAGCATTATGGGCCATGTTCACTCAATGACTAATTCATGGAAAAGGGTTGAAATCTTTTTCCTAGAATAGGTATTGTGGCTTGCTTATTTATCAAGAGGAGAGAAAAGGCAGGGGAAAGGACAAAGCCTACTGAATGGTATGGCTTTGTATTGATCCTGATTCTGAACTGTTCCTTTCACAAGCACTGAGGTGGGCTTCGACGCTGCAGGATCAAGCACATCCAAAATCTACTTAGAAAATACATTTTCACAGACAACACTTTTATGCTGCAGATGCTCTGGCAACGTCTTTGATCTCCTCGTGTGTCTTGACAGCTCCTGGATCAGATCTCCTTTAGTTCATGTCAGAGTCATTTAATGTTAGATTTCAAGCTGAATCCAGTTTACAAATCGTGCATTTTTTTTCTCTGTTTTCTGCAGAAAATATGACCACACTAACTCTAATGTTATCCTTTTATTATACTCAAGTATATTCAAACAGTTAGTACTGACTGTTATTACCAATGTCATGTGGCTTGTGCCATCTCTGCTGTGCCATTCAGAGGGTAATTGACACAGGTGCTTTGAGGTGCTTTAAGCCAGTGAGTACTTGGAAAAGGGTCAGAGTGCAGCATGAATAACATAAGGTAACCAACTTACCTTATGTGGACAGTGGTCTCTGGATAATTGGCTTCAAGGATGAGACAACATGACGCAACAATTCAGCCATTAATACACATTTTCCAAGGGGAAGATTTAAGTCATTCTCACCAGTAGTCCACCTAAACTATAACAGAAATATTCTCCCACATTGTATTCTACAAATTGTGCAAAGTGTACCTAAAATCATTTTGTGTTTTTGTGTATTCATCAAAACGCACCTGCATGTACTGTAAACTTTATACTCCGAGTTTTAGCTCCCTGAACTCAAACACTTGACCACAGTTGTACTCAGCATTGGTGTCTTGTAGCTCCTGATGAAGCTCTTCATGCTCTCCTGCAGCCAGATAACGAGAGTACTCAATACATTCACACATCTCATTTTGTGACATTCATCACCACTTTTGAAGAAACCAGCCATGGAAAGGCTGCTGAAGGACTGCCTGGTTATCTAGGCAACCAAATTGCGCAAGCCCTTATTTCTGATCCCTCCCTGGAGGTTTGTAAAGGGGAGATGCTGCGTTACAGACATGTCTGAGTGTGTGAAAGCTGCACCGTGGCCAGTCTGTCCCAGTTCTGTTCACTTCAATCAAAGGGGATTTACTCACAGTGTCTGAGCATCAAGCTGCAAGACATCCCTCTGGCTAATCTCACCCATGGTACTGAGAAACTGGCCAACATGAGCTTTAGAATGTATTAGAACTGCACTACATCTCACCGGGGATTTGGAAGATAAATAATACTAAAATCCAGCAATAATAACATTTAAATTACCCAAAATTAAACTTATATGACATGAAACTATAAACATATAAACACAGACTTATGTATATTACTTTAATGCATTCTAGTCTCATCTATTGCAGAGTACAGATTCTGTAGAGTTGGAAATTAAAACCAAAAACAGGGCAATTATAAATGTTTCAGCATAAAACCTTTGCAAGCATTAAAGTTAACATACTGTAACATTAATGCACAAATTAATCTATGATAGTAATTTTGATGCATCTGTCCAGCTGCATTCATTTGTGATTGTTGTTCTCACAAGAGAAGCTGAAAAACTAATTACAAAAGAAACATCAGTATAGTGGGATCTGTTTCTGATTCAGTCTGTTTTTTAACAGATTTTATTTTTACTTTCAGTGGTTCTACTCGAGTGGCATGTTCACTCTAACTTTCCACTCCTGATTATAACACCGGTGTTATTTGAATTTCCAGAGAATTCAAGGTCTTCTAATAGCACTTCATGAATAGAATTCCAGTCTTTCACCTGATCCTGAGCCTTGTTTGAACAACTAACTAATCAGAACAATGAATGGTCTGCTTACGTACACTTCCTGTGGCAGGACTACGTCTCTTTAATTAGCTCCAATTCTCTCACTGCAGAACAAACAGCAGCATATGCCACTTGGTGACAGGCGTCAGCGCACACAAGGACAGGACAGGATAGAGCTGCGCCCATAAACACCTGCTGCATTCAAAATAGAAACATTATACGTAATGCAAAAAAAAAAAAAAAAAGATAGAGATTAACAAAGGGTCACTGAAAGTATCAATTAATCTGGAAAGCTATTTGAATAAATTTTCAAATAAGGTTGATCATTGATGAGTGCATTTGCATGTGCAACACGTTAATCCAGTATATTTTATCTCCTGATACCACATGATTTCTCCAATACAAGCAATTAAAAAGCACAATTAAAAAAATAAAGGCATTTATTTTACACAGCAATTCTTTATGAAAAATAAATACATGTAATTATTTATTCTTTATAACTGTTTTTATTAAATTTCATGTCTGTGTCACCACAGAGTTTAGCTTACAATCTCTTACTAACTAAACGAAGCAATTTAATGCCTTCGTATATAAGATAATATACATTTTGTAGGTGGAAACATGAAACATTGATACATTCACATACATAAGACATAAATGTACATTGACACTTACAAATATTATCACATTCATTCATCTTACTATCACACTTACTCAAAAACAAATACATTTAATACTATTTAGTTGAGCAGCCTTTATCACACTGTGACAAAAAAATTTTTATTTTAAATTATTTGTGTATACGCAAAAATTAAAGTGGAGTATTTCAGTTTTTAATCAACATTTTTTATTAATTTTATGATGTTCAATCTCTCTTTTGGAAACTACAGTGAGCATGCCTCACAGAAGATGATTCTTGGTGAAATACAGCCTTTCTACCTCTGCATAAATTAGATTGTAAGAAAAATGTTATATATTATATTATGTATAGCATCCTTGCTGTGTAGTTTATTATTAAAATATCCTAACAGATAAGCTGATTGAAGAAGCAGAACAGCCAGTAAAGGCAAACACCAACGTCACCGCATCACTTTTTGCGAGCAGGAAACGTCAGTGTCTTTGATATTCAGGGATCACGAAGGGGAAAGTTTCATTGTGATTCTGTTGACAAGAGATAGAAAGCCAGGGAACTCAGGAAATGAGCTGAAGGGGCCTTTGATTGCACCCAATAGCATCATTTGTCTTTATTAACACGCCTTGACCAGGTGGTTGTGAATAGGCCGGGCCTTGGAATCAAAGGAGAGTGAACGTGACGCTGCACACGCATTCTTCATCCCTTCATTATCCCTCCTGCTCGCCCAGCAACAGGTACTAAGTGTCAGAGCCATTTTACGCGCTCGAGGGCTTCATTTAGATCCCGTCATGACAAAATCATACATTTTCCATAAATTATTGTTATTGTTATTTTTATCATCCTGGACAGGTTCGTCTACATCTCGCATCATGACATAAGAATGCTTTTAAGCAAACGTGACGTCCTCAAGAAAAAATTCTGTTTATGTTCAATGATAGACTGTCCTCCATCATGAGAAGGCAGTTCAACTCAGTCTCCTAATCCCTTTCACTGGAGTGGGGTTTTTTTTAACATCCCCCCACCCCCCCAGTTCCTGGATGAACCTTAGTAAAAATGTTCAAAATCTAAATATTTATCAACTTCACTTTGCCATGAGAAAAGTAGTGCTATATTTTTCCCAGGTTATATAAGGACGGATGTGGATGTTGACACAAACGTGAGACAAAAATAGAACACATTTCACTGTAAGGCAAAATGTCAGTTCATTTAAAAGAACAGCGAGTTGTGTGGGCAGAGGTAAACAGAAAAAGAGGTAACTGTCATCCAGCATCAGACAGGCCTGACATGCCTCAGCGTCACTGATGTGTATAAAGCACCAGCCACCCGAGGACCAGCCTGCTGTGTTGAGTGCATGGAGTCAGATCATATCAAGCTGCTGTGAAGATTGGCAGACTCACAATGAAGTTTGGCAGGAAAGCCGGAAACATCTGGGCTTCACTCTGATCTCTGTGACACGACACGCCTGGGAGCGAGGCCTGAAGACAGAGCAACTGGCAAAGTGCAAGTCACTGGCCACAAGCAATCTTGAAAGGCCAAGCATGATTACATCTACATCATTCTAGCCATTTACAACACAAACAGGGCATGACTTGCAGATCAAGGCACCGGCCACCTATGTGCATCAGGTGTCTAGTCAAGTTTCAGATTGTGTCCAGAGATAGCAGGATTAAAAAGACAGGGTTTTTTTTCCCCCATAGGGTGATCTCTGTCCTGCATACGCTCTAACCATCTCAGGATTTCCATTAGAAAGAGTGTTCTACATATCAATCCAAGCTTTAATTAAAAAGCTACTATATTCAGAGCCTTCGTAAGCTTGCTGGAAATGCGCAGGTTGTCCTGCTCTTCTCCGTGAGTGGGCGAAATGGTGCATTTGGAAACCAAATGAGTTCATTGTTGCCAGGCTCAAGCCTTTCATCTAATTTTATTGTCGTTACAGAGTGACTGTCACCCTCTGGTAAACACTTGATGTTGTCATCAGCATTAGTACCATTACTCATATGCTTGGAAAGGTGACTCAATGCACACTCAACACAGTTTCATCTTATATAGAAATGTATATTTTCATCATATAAAAAACAGGAACAAATAATATGGATGTATTTCGCGCTTATAACATTAACATGGATATAGCTTTGTTCATTTTTGGTTAAAAGTGGCTTTTGTGCCACGCTGCAGTGAAGGCTGATGTTTTCTGCATGAATGTCGGACAGAGACACAAATTGAAGATGGAAAAAAGTACTGTCTAAAACAATGTAATTATCAAAAAGATTATTTCCTTTACAATTGTAAAATGTACAATACTGCAATAGAAACTTCATTGTACTCCACAGAATGAAACTGATGAAGGATCTGTGTTGAAAGAGCAGAATGGAAGTGGGAACTTTCCTACATTGTATATGGAAATGTACATTAGTGAGACCATTCTGGTTCAAAGTTATGGAAGTCCTGGGTGGTTCATTTGGTTCAGCAATCCCTGTTTTGTTTATTAGGGAACAGGTCTCAAGTACCAAATATAACAAAATGTGCATTTTCATTTATTATTGACGGTATGATTACAGCCCTCAGAATTACTTAATTGGAAAACAGCTAAAGCTCCAGATTTGAAAGATGCAATGGTAGAGACTGCATCCTGAGAGTCTACGCTCAACAGATTAAAAGGTAGTTTGGAAGATCGGACTTCTGGGAGCTATTCCTGTGACTGACATATTTTCCTATAATTTTATTGTGGACTGAATCTTTCACTTCTGTATGTGCTACTTATTTTTATTTATTTAACTTATCACCTACTTTCCTGAAATAATATAAAATTTTCCCCTCCTTTGTACTAAACATTTCTTTAAAAAATGCCAATAATGCTTTTTGTCAGTGAGGGACTTCTCTGCTGATTGCCTAATGCTCTGCATCAAGCCAAGATGATAATGATGATTCAGTAAAAGCTTGTAAGCACAAATTCATGTAAGAAAGATCTTTTTAATAAAAGACTGTAAAGTATTTAATACAACAATATCATTCATAGAACAATTAAAAACTTAAAACAGAAACACAACTGAGCTTTACAGAATTTCATCACATTTTGTTAAAATATGAAAAAAATAGATCCAGTCTTTGTCACACTGTCCGCCACTAGTGATGATGTGACATCCTCGGTAAGTCTTTCCAATGGAAATCCAAATAGTACAACTTGAAGCAGGATCTTTGGAGAGGAAATAGAGGCCTCTATAAAAAGCAGTGGTGAGAGTCTGGATGATCTGCTGGACGCCTCAGACAGGAAACCGTTTCCTCACCACGTCTGCCAATTGGGGATCAGTCTCTGACAGCATGGACTGCAGGTGCTGAAACTGCACAAGAGAAAGAAGGGCAGGGTGGAAACATTTATTTTCCACAGGAGCTGGTGGTGTATAGCGGCAGTCCATCACACGTCTTGACCTGACACAAGCACTAAAATAAATCCTAAACACTTTTGTTAAACAACGGCATCACGGGCAGCGGTGTGCACACACAGGATTAGGCTACTCATGAAGAAATATGTAGACAAGAAATTTAATAGATAATTCAAGGTGTAATGAACTTGAATCAATAAATCCATTTGTCACTGAGTCTATGAAATTTTGAAAAAGTAAGTGACATTTTAAAATACCTTATTTTGTCTCGAAAACCAAAGGGTATTCCTTTTTACAAGTATTTGAAACTCAGAAAAGCTGCAAAATTTAAGAAGGTATAACCAACCAGCTGATATTTATACCTTATAAAGGACTTTTATTAATTGTAGTCATACCATTTGCAGTCAATTGACTTTTTCTAACTAATAATTTTAACCGTAATGAGATTAAATGACAATGTATAATCTGTTATTAGATGATAAGTTTAAACTGTTATGTGGGAACTGTTACGATTTTACAATGAACTTTTATTTTACAGTAAAAAGCAGACAGCACGATCATCTTCACGGACTCCAAATCTTCAAATCTGTCATTAGTATTGTGTGGTTGTACCATAGTGGCCCGAGTATAAGACGACCCCCCCTTTTCCAACAACTGTTTTTGAAAAAATACTTCTTGAAAATACAAAACACTTTCAGATAATCCTGTTGGGAAAGTTTCCCTGAGATACAAACAGAGAGTCCTCATCCTTGAAGCATTTGTAGGTTAAACTGGGCTTCTTAAACACTGAACACTTTTAATTTTGTCTGTGAATCATCTGTGTGTGTGTCTTATTAGGTGTAGGTGATTACAGTATGTACAAGGAAAAGGAATATAGCTTCACTCCTTGTGCTTATATTAAAAATGGGATATCTTTCATTGTAGTTATTCCATTATTGAATGTAATACATATCTGATTACACTGAAACCATTTTGGAGACAGTACTTACTGAAGTCTTAAAGTTGGGAACTAAACTGCCCGCAGCTGTGAGAGAAGTCTTCTCTGTAAGGTAACCTTTCTTCACCAAATCTGCCACGGTGTCCTACAAAGAACAACAAAAAAAAAAGCAGAATTAATAGACACTTCTGTTGTGTTTACGAATCTCAACAGGAAAGTTAGCAAAGCATTCCTTTTGTGTTACCTTGGGAATCTGAATGCAGATGTCGGCTAGAAACTCAGCTGTGATCTCTGCCAGAGTCTGGAGCTGTTCATCTTTTGTATCTTCTTTGCCCTCACTGTGGTACTGAAGCACCCGCAAAATGGTTCCAATGAGGGGAAGACCTGGAGGCAAAAGACAAAAGTAATGGCACGAAACACATCAAATTATTAATAAGTACTGGGCATATTAAAATTAAATGGAGGATATCCTGATAACCCAAGTCTGAGCTTATATTGTCATTATATTTTTTCCTGTAGAATGCAACTGCACAGTAAACACACAAAACTTTGTTAAGCAATTTACATCTTTGATAAAAGGAAATCTAGCCTAAATCACAGATTTCCTTTAGTGGTTTTATATAATATTAAAGACACTATAGGCCACAGTATAGTGTCTTACTGTGTTTTATACTGTATAATGTCCATTCTTTTTATTTGAACAGCCTCTCTTCATTCCCAGCATAAACAAAACATTGAAGTTTGAAAGCGGTTTTCAACCAACAGCAGCACTTCAGGGGTGTTGTGCTTATGCAAAATGTTGACGGAATGACCATTGTTTTAAATGCAAGTGGCTCTGTTTGCATTGCCTGCTGTGTGGATTTCATTAGATGAAAAAATTGACTGCCGTTTATTACAATAAACATAGAATTGGAAATGAATAAATTGCCAGTTTCAATTCATTTAAAAAAAAAAAAAAAAAAAAAAAAAAAACTTGATTGGCCCCAATCCTAATCTTGAAAATTCCTAATATACCATACACAGCTGAATCTGTGGTCAAATGTGCAACCAAAGAACAGTGGAACTGATACAAAGCTTACTTGTGTCTCTTCTGCAGTGCCACTGATCCTGGCATCTATAAAGAGCCAGCAACACAGAAAATGCCTGAACCAAAATGCTCTTCTGCTCTTGCAGGACAACTGGAAGATCGTTTGGCTGGCAGAGGTCCTCACACACAACGTCACAGACAAAGTCCCATACTGCTTTGCCGGGTCCATCAGGGGCAGCTAGAAGAAACAATTAAAACAACGTCTTATCTGTTGAGAGGTCACTTGTGTTAGATTTTACTGAGTCAACAGCTATGGTAAACATGTTTAACTTCTGTAATGATGTGCCATGAACAACTGAACTCAATATAAACTGTGTTGATCGCTCTTACCAAAAGTCTGAATGCCCTCATCTATGGTGGTGAGGAGTTGGAGGGCATGAAGGTAAACCTCTAAGCCATTCGGACTCTCTGATCTGTGAAAACAATCACAACTGTTGAATACATTACTGAGGGTCAACTACATCATCAACATCACAACTACCACGTATTTAGTTTGACCTCTGCTGAATTAGACTGACAAATAATAGATCTGTTTTATAAGACATTAATAATATCAACAAATATACCAGTGCATTGTGTCAACTAAATAAAGATATACAAATATGAAAAAAGAGCGATTGAAGGAAAGTAATTGTTCATTTAGGTTTTGGCCATAATTCAAATTCTTATTTTTTTTTGTTATTGTTGATTTTACGTTCTACAGTTGTTCTGTCTTATCGGCTTGCCAGTCATCTGTGAAGCACTTTGAACTGCAATAACCTGTATGAAAGGTGCTATATAAAAAAAGTTTGATTTGATTGACTGATTGATAATTCAGACCTACAAGTTAGCTACACAAACCTAAATCTCTTCATGTGTAGGTGGAGCAAAGAGCTTGTACTTTTCTCCACCAATAAGGAAGGCAGTACCAGAAAGAATACGCACTAAGGCAGTGTTCAAAATTACACTAATTATCACTTAACAAACTTAATAAGCACTTGCACATTTGGTGTCTTGAATTATAAAACGTCAGTTTCAAGTTAAGACAGCAAATGCCCACCATATATTAAGTGCCTTCAAAATGCAATGAATTTTTATGTCTATAGTAGGTAAACGGTGTGATTGGCTGTCATATTTGCAAATTACCAGCAAGTTTATAATCTCTACAGGGTTCGTACATCTTTTTAAGAGTAAAATGTAAGCACTTTTCAAGCACTTTCAAGGTACCTAAACCAAAAATGTCCAGACCCTTGAAGCCTTTATCATCACATCTAAATTGTTGCTATAAATGCCAGGAGACAACAAACAAATAAGATGATGGGATCATTTCATTTCAAATATTAAAATATTTTTGTTTTACATATGTTGACAATCAAGCATTTTTCAAGGAGTATATTCGAATTCAAGCATATTTCTAACCTTGAAAACATAACGGTTAAAATTAAGCCTTTTCCAAACTATCAAGGTTTTGATTAAACTGGTAAGGTTTTAACCTCCAACTAAAGATGCTTTTTATTGAAAACTTTTCAATACCCATTGAAAGTAAAAACATAAAATAATCATGCAAATGCTACAAACTCTATAAAATTCTCCAGAATTTAAATTTCAGATTCCCACCTGAGCTGCTTGGCTGCCTCAAGAAGACATGAGGCCACATCCAGACGGCTTTCACCATCCTCCTCCTCCTCCTCCTCCTCCTCCTCCTCCCTTGGCTGAGCTGTGATCCAACTCTTCATCAGCTCTTCGTCAAGGTCAAACAGTTTGTCAACCAGCTCTCCAACCTTCTCAAGCAGGTCGGCTGTAAAACACACAGGGTAATTACTTATCATAGATAATCAAAAAATGGCTCGCACACTGCAGGGCTCCAATGTTCATAATTTATTTCACCAAAGTGACGTTTCGAGCACAACTGCTCTTCTTCAGACTAAAATGGCAATGTGTGGCTACAAACTTAGCACTTTTTGGACAAGAATAATAGAGGTGCCTCTGGAGTACTTTTTCCCTACTTGTTGATGGCCTGCGGGCCCAATTACGTGTAGGGACATATTATTAGTATGTCTCCTCCCAAAACTATTGTTCTCGGGGTGAGGGGAATGGATTCACACAGTGTGTTATTTGCCTTGATGTTGGTTTACACTACTAATTTTAGCACTTTATGACTGCAGAGCCATATATATTATGTAGACACATAGTTGTACTTTATATATATATATATATATATATATATATATATATATATATATATATATATATATATATATATATATATATATATATATATATGTTTGCATCTGTATACATATATTGATTTTTGTCAAAGATGCTACTGCGATGTCATATTAGATACTTTACTCATGTGACAGGATCATGTGTACATTTAAGATGGCACCTCACATTGCCATTTTAGCCTGAAGAGCAGTTGTGCTCGAAACGTCACTTTGGTGTAATAAATTATGAACACTGGAGCCCTGCAGTATGCGAGCCATTTGTGACTTGCCCAATTGTGGCTCAGCACCTGCCACTGATTGGATGTGCGTGCTGACTTCTACTTACTAATTACTTATAATAACCATTTTAGAAAGCAGACAAAAAGTTTCAAATTGTTAAAGGTGCCCTGTGGAGTTTTCTTGAAAACAAACAAAATTTATATTTACATTCAGTGTTACTCACCATAAAAGCATTGTGTGCATCTTTGAGGTCTAACAAATGTGTCGAATGCATTCTTCTCCTCAAAAATAATTCAAAGCTGATTTTAAAGTAAGTATTTTAAACCCAGCAATGTTTACATCTATATGTACTTGCTAGCAGTCTTCTTCTTCCCTAGCTTTGTTGGCGCATTGCAGCACATCTTGGCAAGTTACCGCCACCTGTTTATCAATTGAATACTGTGAAACTATTTGCAGGGCTGTGTAACGTGTCACCCGCTTGTGCATCCTTATGTGCGTGCACAAGACAAAACGAGGCCCCACTCCTAGACAAACAGCTCCATAGCACTATTAGAGGTCAGAAACTCCACAGGGAACCTTTAACATAAACAGCTTACAGGGACATAATGTAAGTCACTTTGTATGTCAAACATATTTAATTTTCATACACAAAAACACTTCATCAGCTTATCATAGCGGAAGAAATGAGTAAAAGCACCGTACTGTTGGTAGAACTGCACATGATGAAAAAGAGGTTGGTGCGCACAGACGTCTGCTGTCGTATTCGCTGAAGCCACAGGGAACAGACATCTTTCTGAGAGACACAGGTCAGCAGCAATCTGCAAACATCATCAGAAAAGATGAAGACTTGAATACTTCTCTCTCAGTCTCTCCATCTCGCATGTCTACAGAAAATGCAAATGTGTCACCTGCTTGTTTCCAGAAGGGTTGGAGGATCTGTATCTCCAAGAAGAAGCAACAGCACAGCTCTGTGGACACACAGGGAGTTGCATTAATTAGAATGAATCTCTATATAGTGTACAAAATCTATTTAAGGACAAGTACAGATGATGACTTTTACCCACCCTAAGTCTTCATTTTGGCTGAGAGTCAGACAAGTGTCAGGAAAACATGCAATGTTCCCAAGGATTCCCACACAAATTTCCTAGAGAAGCAAAAGAAAAATCCTGTCATGGGGATTCTCAAAGCCCACAAATATAGAACCAAAAAAAAAAAAAAAAAAGTGTATAGGATATATAAAGGATTTCACTCACTGTGAGACGAGGACAACGAGATTTGGCTATCACCCCAAGAAGGATATCTGTAGCTTTGAATTCCTGCAGAAAACCAGCCACGTCCTACACACAGTTGGTAATAAGCAGTCATTAGTAAATATGTAAACCTTTACATGATTCACTTCTAACTGCAACATACACTCAGTTGCCTGTTTATTAGGTACACCTAGCTAAAACTAATGACTGCAATAAATCCCAATAAAAAGGTGTTGATTCAATTTATGATCATTTTAGAGGCTGTAGTTTGTGGTGCTGTTGAACTGTAATGCATTGTACTTAGAGGTGTTTCTATTATTTTGTCAACCCCATTTTTTTCAATGAGGGTAGGCTAAATAACAGAAACACCTGTCAGTATAATGCAAAACAGTTCAACAGCGCCACAAACTACATCCTCCAAAATAATCATACAGTTGAATTAACACGTCTCTAAAACAGTTTCAATGAAACTGAACATTATAACCTTCATGAAGGGAGGATTTATTGCATGACTGTGGTATTAGACTGCGTTAGTTTTAGCTAGGTGGACTTAATAAACTGGCAACTAAGTGTATGGTTTAATTCATTGGTAATGCTATATGAATGGCAGATGCAAAGACACCAGCAGCATATTTCATAATTTGTGGTTAAATATCCTGAATTCACAGAATGTAGTACTACTTCTGTTGCCTAGATCATGTTTCATTTTCCTGATGTAACTTTTGTAAAGGTTTACCACTAACTTAACTACAAAATAGGAAATTATCCAAAGAATGCACATTTTGTTTTTATTATGCAACAGTTGAATTGTTTTTTTTTTTTTTTTACAAATCCTCCAATCCAAAACAATAAAATTTGATCCACTTATTTTTTTTATTGGGTTGTAGTTAACTTTATGAATACCATTCATTCAGTGGAAATTACATTGTTCATGAAAAGTTCCAGTAACAGAGTCATGTATTTCTATAACACAACACAAATTCTCCTTTAACAGGGATAACACAGAAGAACAGGGTGGCAAATAAAATCCCGACTAGTCCAAGAATGTGAAGCGTACAGGACACAGAAAAAGAACTCTACCTTATCCATCGCCATATCCCAGACTCTACATAGATCTTCCTCATCATCATCAGGGAGCTGCATCTGACCTTCAGAGTCCACCTCCGAATGCTCTGTGACCATCTGCAAGACATGATGATTTTACAAACATTAAGAAATGTTAGCTATATTGGACAGTGTGCAGCTGAGAGCGACAGCACAGAGGGGCAATGTGTAATACAGTAAAGATGCTCCCATTAATAGAATATCAACCAGAAGATTTTTCTATTCCAACTGACTTGATTTGTGGTCTCTAAATTGGCTGATCACACTTTTCACACTCAATTCAATTCAATTCAATTCAGTTTTATTTATATAGCGCCATATCATAACAAAGTTATCTCAGGGCACTTTTTCGAATAGAGCAGGTCTAGACCGACTCTTTATATTTACAGAGACCCAACAGTTCCCACCATGAGCAAGCACTATGCGACAGTGGCAAGGAAAAACTCCCTTTTAACAGGTAGAAACCTCGAACAGAACCAGGCTCAAGGTGGGCGGTCATCTGCCTCGACCGGTTGGGTTGAAGGGGGAAGGGGGGAGCGGGAGAGAGAGAGCAGGAGGAAAGAGAACATACAACAGCTCAATACAGCATAGATATGGTAATGGAATTGATGTTAACACCAACAGAAACAACACTAAGAGCAACA